>PVLC010007793.1:0-45869 GCA_004027655.1 Graphiurus murinus | reverse complement strand
AAAAAAAAAAAAAAAAAAAAAAAAAAAAAAGAAACCTATTGTCTGTTTCATGCCTATTGTTCTAACACCAAGAAGATATCCTAAAGTTGGTAGGGATGGACTCAGAACTCAACCTCAGCATTAAAAGCCTAAATCAGAACCCCATGTGCTTCCAATTATCTTCTTAGCACAGGAAAAGAACTATAGTCTCTGGAAACTCTTCTGGAAGGATAAAAAATTTTTATATTTTTCATATTACCTATGATTTTTCTGCTTCCCTACAGTAATTAGTAGAAAAGCCTTTATAGTTATTAATAGTTAGCACTTTTGAGCATTTACTACATGCTGGTTACTATTCTAAGAGGCATATTAGCTTCAACCATTATAAAAATCTTTTGAGAATATTTAATGTACTACAGGCTAATTTCAAAAGGAGGAGGCGTTGGGAGAAAGTCGCCAGCTGTTATCCACTGTTGAGTATGATTTCTTAGATCACCTCTGACTCCATTACTGCTCCTTGAACACTGTGAATATATTATGGATGCCCACACATTCATTCACTTCTGGCCACAAGTAAAATATTGGTTGCCTTGTCTGGAGGTGTACCCCTCATAGTGCTATCAACACTGTGTCCTACTGTTTTGGTCAGTATTTCTGTGGCTATGACCAAAATACCTGACAAGCACAACTTAGAGGAAGAAAGGTTTATTTTATTGCTCACTATTTCAGAGGTCAGTCCATGGTCAGTCAGCATGCAGAAACAGGGCTATGTAGCATGGCAGACGAGAAAAAAAAAAAAAAAAAAAAAAAAAAAACCTCTCAGCTCTTCTCAGTGGGAAGGAGAGAGGAGAGAGAAAGAAAGTCCCCAAGGCCCCACCTCAATGACCCTCCTCATCCAGCCATGCCCCACCTCTGAATATTGAAGCATTGTAGATATACTTTCAACATGTGGACTTTTAAGGGCCATTCCAGACCCCAACCATAATACCTATAAAATAACTAAATCTGTGTTAACAGGATCCTACAGCTCTGTGCACAGGGCAGGGGAGAAAGAGAAAATAAACTTTTCACTCTCTAATGCCTGGCATCAGACAGGCTCTAATCTCTGTCTAATTCCCAAACTAGAACATCAGCTCCCTTGGGACTGTGAATCCCACCCAAATCCTTTTTCTGTGTACCTGACAGTCCCAGACTAACTTCCTCCTATCTCTGGCTTTCACCAAAGCTGCTCTCACTAAGGTCTGGCCATCATTAGAGAGGTCAAAACATTGCCTAAGAAAGAAAGCTCAGAGAATAAGATTAAAAATATTTCCAGGGATTAGTTTCTAAGAAACAGAGCAGTCAGTTGGGCACAGTGACACATGCCTGTAATTCCAAGATTTGGGAAGCTGAGACAGGAGAATTGCAGGTTCAAGGACAGCCTCAGCAACTTAGTCAGACTCTCAACAAGCTAGAGAGACCTTGATTCAAAAAAAAAAGGACTGGAGGTGTATCTTAGAGGTTGAATGTCCCTAGGTTCAATCTCTAGTACCAGGAAAATAAACAAACAAACAAACAAACATAAAAACAGAACAGATCAGCCATAGCAAATACAGAAGGAGACATAATTGAAGAAGAGTCATTTTCTATGACCAGAAGCAGTGTACTGCTGTTCCAGCCTTGACCCCAGCAGGTTACCCAGTATGACTGACCCTCTTGTTTTCTGTCCTCTGCAGGGGGCCACCAACAGCACAAAGGACATATCACGCTAACGGAAAGGAAGAGAAAAGGGAGGAGGAATATAAAAATGCTCAAAAGACAAAAGGAAAGAAATTGGCTCCGAAGTTTGCTCTTTGAAAAGAAGATTCGTGGTGAGAAAGAATCCTAATAGCTAGAAGCTAGGCAAGCCACAGAAAAGGAGGAGCAACTGCAAAAGCAAAGAGCAGAGAAAGGATGAAGACAGCAGGTGGAGATGAAATCCATCCACAAACAGAAGCAAGATCACATTCTGAAGAGAAGATTTCACAGGATGAGAGAAGCATTTCCAGAAAGAGGGACAGGTGAGCTTGGAGACAAAGAAGTGACTGGAGCCAATTATAAAAAGAATGGAGAAAATGGGAGATTACAGATAAGAAACGAATGGCCTAAGAAATGGAGATAGTCACATCTGCACTTCCATGTCAGACAAACTCCCCAGGAAATGGAAAGCCAGCCGCTGGGCCACATAGGGTTAGCTGACAGTGAAGAGCATTGTCAGTGTGGAAAAACAACCAAGTGAAGATCCAATATCTTTCCAGAACAAAGTTTAAACAAATTGTAAACAATGTTGTCTCTAAACCAATCACATCAGATATCTCCCACAGTGATATCACAGAAGAGATAATACTAAATTATTTTAAGTGACTACGTTCCAGGTGATTTTATATATAGCAACATATGATTATTTTCTTTATTTTTCATCAACATGGTAGTCATTTTGGGGGACTTTAATTTGTGTTTTGCTGATTACAGTGACATTGAGCTTTATGTCACATATTTGTCACTTTTTTCTTTTGAGACCTTGTGACCTTTGTTAATTTTGGCTTTTGTAAAATTATTACCTCTAACATCCTTCCTGTTATTCTCTCAAGAATGAAATTCCCAACCCCTCATTTAATACTTTGTCCAAATTCTCTTTGTCTTTTAATTCCAGTCCTCTCAATAAGTCTCCCTAAATCCTCTCAGTAGCAGGCAATTTTCCTTCCATTAAACTTCCTCAACATTATGAATATCTATTGCAGAATTTTAAATATTCAAACTTGTTCAAAATTTGGTCTGTAGGTTCATTGCTAGCAGGGATTATATTTTATACTTTTTTAATCTTAGCATACCCTCTAGCTTTTTGCACTTAATAACATCCAGTGCTTATTAAAGGAATGAAATAAAAATGAAAGAACTTGGATTATAGGCTCTGACAGGTTATGTATTTCTACTTCAAATATATTCTAATTAACTAGTGTGATTTAATGACAGTTGGATGTCATCAGCAAAAAAAAAAAAAAATAGAAATTGAGAAACACTCCTTGATTTATGACCTGGGTAATAAGTTAGAGTGTGATGACATAATGTAAAATAATGATTGAGGAAGAAAAGCTAAATTCAGAAGGAAAGGTAATAAATTCCACTGGGGATATGTTAATTTGGAAGTCTTACTGGTACAGCTATGAGATGTTCAACAAACAGTGGTAAAAGAATGATAAGATAAACTTTATGACAGTTTGGGCGCACACCAGTTTGTTAAAATCAAAAACATTTACAAATCAAGGTTTACTGTATCCCTGGCACTATTAATTGCAATACAGATTGTTTATTCAATGGGCATCTTGAACCACTGTGCTGAGCCTACAGTCACAATAAAATGCAACCTGAACTTGCTGTGAGGTCTGTTTGATGAATAAACATTATCTTTCAGATATTATTAATTCTAAGTTCAACTCAAATCAGTAAGAAACTATGTATTGGAAATCTCGTAGAAAGTAGTTTCACTGAATGATGAACAGAAACAGAATACGCTGGGAATTCATCAGATGGTAAGGGCAACTGTGATAAAAGACTTTTTCTTTGAAAATTTAAGTGAGAAGAGGAGGCAGATAGAGGACTGAGGTTAAAACACTCAAAAAAGATGGTCTTCTTTCTTTGATTTTTTTTTTTTTAGCATGGAAGAAGTTTTGCATATTTATATAGCTTGCAAGTGAGAAGAAGAGGGAAGATTGAAGATATTGGGAATGCAAAAGATAACAGATGGAAATTTTAGAAAAAGTGAGAGAAAGTGGAAAGGAGAGGGCACTCCTTAAATGTGAAGAAAAAGAACTCATTCTATGACTTTCGGGAAAAATTATAATATAAAGGCCATTGGAAAATTGGAGTAGGGGGTGGACATGGAATGAACTGAAAGCATACTTACATTTTGTCAAGTAGAAGACAAAGTATTTACTAAAGGAAAGGTAGGTGGAAGTCACGAAAGTAGGAAATATTGAGAATAATTGCTGTGAAAACAAGATAGGAAGATGGCCAAAGACATGTATGGTAATAAATAGTATTAAAGTTTTAGTGAACATTGTCAGATAAAACAATTCCATTGTTTATATAGATATCAACCTTTTGTTATTAGATACTAGTTATTAGGTAATATACTTAGCAATATTTTATAGAATATTTATTAAGACATCGATTTGGGTTTAATATAAAAACACTAGCAAGTTACTACTCTGATGTGTTATGTCAGTAGGACCCTGTATCTAAAAATTCCTTCCTAACTACCTGAAACTCCTCCATTAGCAATTTCTGGCTTGACTATAAAAAGATGTTCAATTCTAGGAAATTTCTTCCAAAATTCCTCTAGAAATGTCAAGCATCATTAGCTGAGGACAAAGTCTCCAAATAAAGAGAAAACTATAATCTCTAGTAAAGAGTTAGTCCCTAGGGACAAAGACCAGAAGAATTTTGAAAGAAGGTTTGGAGATATAGACCTTAAAAATGGACAAATACCAGCCAGGCATGGTCGTGCATGATTGTAATCCCAGTACTTGGGAAGCTGAGACAGGAGGATCTGGGTTTGCAGCCAGCCTCAGCTACTTAGTGAGGCTCTCCACAACTTAGTGAGACCCTGTTTCAAAATAAAGAATCAAAAATAGGACTGGGGATGTAGCTCTGAGGTAGAATGCCCCTGGGTTCAATCCCCAGTACTGAAAAAAAAAAAAAAGGACAAATACTACTACTATATTTTCATTGAGTCTACTTTGATTTTTGAATTTTATTACTATAAAAATCTAAATACCCATCACAAAAACTTTCTAGTAAATAATTACCATTCTCAGATTTTTTTCCATTCAAGATCAGAATTATTTTCCCCCAGAGTTTCTTCTACAACCCACTTCTATTGAAGTCATGAGTATATTTGTCCTTGGATTACCTCTTTCATATAGAAGTACTGAATCCCATTCATTTGTGTGTGTATATATGTGTGTGTGTGTGTGTGTGTGTGTGTGTGTACGCTCGTGTGTGTGCATTTGTGTGCTTTCCTCGCTGAAGCTACAATGCAGAAAGTATTGATTTTGTTGGCTGAAAAGGTATATGCCCTCAGCTCTCAACAGTAATGATAACTTGCCATTTTTATGAAATCTGACCTCCATGGTACAACAACAAAATTTTTGAAAAAGATCAATGTGCTATCTTGAAAAAAAAAATCACCATTTAAAACCAAAGTTGATGAAGGTCATTCTGTCTTTTTTATAATGCTCTCCTATAGCTTTTCCAGTCACTGGTGCAAAAGTTAGAAAAGAAAGAACAGCATTATTATTTCTTCTATGAGAAAGAATGACCTTGAAGGAGACTAAGTCATTTAGCAAAACGCAACAATGACTTTCAGGCTTTTCACTGGAGATGCAGAACAGAAGTGTTTTGCATCATTAAAATGGGGTAGATCCTAGAAAATAGGCTGACGAGATTTAAGGATGAGGTGAGTACTTGGGCAGAAATCAAAGGAAAGCTAATTTATCACATCTGTATTCATGTAGTTTAAAAAGGTGAGAACATCAGGATGACATAACCAAAATCAGATGCAGTGGATTAGAAGTCAAAACCTAAAGCAAGAAGTGTCATGGAACTGTTAAACCTCTAGAAATTGCACATGGTGGAGGAGTAGTAGGAGTGGAATAGTGCAACGGTGGTTTCAGCCCATTTTATTCAAGTGTCATAGGACAGAATGACTAACTGATATCATGGTTATCATTCAAATTATAAGCTTCATGAATATTTACTTCACTCTAAAATGTTTTACTTAGTTTGAATATCAATGCCTTACTGACATTGTATTTTATATGTTTTTATGCTAGCATTTTAGTTTAAATGTGTTGCTTTTTTTCAGTCCCTAAAGTACATATTAAAGATGTATTTATAGGCTTCATCCCCACTCAGCAGTGGTTGCTCTTTGTATTAGTACGTATTTCACTCTTATAATGACATACCTAAGGTTCATGAAGGTCACAGTTCTGGTGGTTCAGATATGGCAGTGGGGTCAGCTTGGCTCTAGTGAGGATCCTGTTGGATATGGCCCAATACATTGGATCATGTCATAAAGGGAGCATATATGTGAGGAAGAGATCGCAACACCAGGCAAGAAGCCAAAGAAAGGCCGAGAGGCCTGGCTTGTCTTTTTACAACTAATTCAGGAGTCCTACTTGAATCCTATTCTAAGGAATGCCTTCAGCCACTGAAAGACTTCCGACTAGCCTCCACCTCTCATTACCATAATGAGACTCACGAGCCCTGAGAAGCCACATCTAAACCATAGCAGCCTCCACTTCTTATAACCCATATGGTTTGCATCATGGGTCCATTGCAATGTCTACAGATAAAACCAAAATGTAGCTAATATAAATACAAATATCTAAATATTATTATTCTTGCAGATGGTTTGAAGGTACTCACTGATAAACATCAGGATGTATTCTTAGAAATACATGAAATAAATTAATCCAAAACTACTTTATCATACAGTAATTTTTTCAATATTCATTACATTGTCTAGCAGATCTTTTTAAACTGAATATATTTAAAAGCAGATATTTTAAAGCAATATGAATGTAGATTTCAACAGATTTGGTTGAAAATAGGAATAAAATATTTAGGTAACTAAAACGTACAAAATCATAAGTTATTTATTAAAAGACACTTGTGTAACAGTCAAAAGGTAAAGATTTTTAAGCTAGCTTATGAACATTATGAAGTAACAAAACATGACAGATGAGCTGTTTTATTTTCCTTATTATTTTTACCATACACTCAAACCCACGTTATTCTGATTCTTTCACACTGATAATATGTATATATGTTTTTTCTTAGTGTTATATTTCAGAATGTTATTCAAGTCAAGAAACTCAAATTTGGTAACAGTGAAGCTTAAAAAAAGAAGAAAAGAGAAAAAATTAATTTTTAAAACAAAATAACAACATGCTATACTTTTTCATCTAATTTCTCTGAGGATTGGTGCTTCATTTTACCTCACCATTGAATTAGATAGTAATTAAAGTCCCCTATTTTACAAAGTCGGTAGTTATTTACTATGAAAACACTGCTCTGAATATCCCAGTGAATACACCTAATCCCCATGACTAAATTAAGTACTTGAGATAATGCATCAACTTTTAAAGTCCATAGTTCCATTTGATGTATACAACTTTAATGAAGCAAGTAGTATCCTGGGATTTCCCCATGCTACTATAACACAAGCATTAATACAAAGTATTCACAAAGGGGAAAAATAAAACCATCCTATAACTATTTACTTAGAAGACGTTGTTAATTCATTTTTTGAAGTGAAAATGAAATCTTGTGCTGATAAAGGGGACAAAGGCATGAAGTCAATATTTGAACAGAGAGGGTGAATACCAACTGCCAATTTGCTAATCAGCTCTCATCAATGTCCAAGATGACTGTCTTTCACTGAGAATGCATTGCAGTCTCTGTTTATTAAATTTCAGATGGTTTGCTAAAACTGCCAACAAGAGGACTAATTGGTGCCAATTACAGGGTCTTTCTCAGAGGAATTGGAATGAGTCCACACGTTCATTTCACACACATGATTCATCTCCCTCAATTTAATAATGATGATTAGCCACCTTGATATCATTACAGAGAAAAGTACAATCCTCGATTTGTCTTATATGATATTTAATCTGAAGTTAGATCAAGACACCTTATTACTGGCACTACTACAACAAATTGCCCAGAATTTGAATTTGAATTTTGGCTTCCTCAGTATTGCCATATCTGTGGGAATTTGATATCTGGGTTCATAAGAAAGAATATTATTAAAATATTTTTGAAATGCTATTCTTGAAAGTCTCTTTTTTTAGAAAAGGCAAAAGGCAAAAATAACACAAACTGTGCTACTGTAGCACACATGTCTAAATTGACAATGCAAAAAAAAAAGTATAATTTTAGTCTAATTCTGAATGACAGCTGCTATTTATACTGCTGCTTTTATAATGTAAATAACTGGTCATATCTCCAGAAGTTAATGTTCTTCCACAAATCCCATTGAAATATTCTCTTTTACTTAAAAGCAGTTAATCAAATCTACAGTATCATAATGTTTTAAATTTTATTTAATTAATCAACTTTTTAATTTACTGTTGTAGGACTAGGAATCAAACCCAAGGTCTTATACATGCTAGGCAAGCACTCTACCACTATGCTATATTCCCAGCCCTGTTGCTTCCTATAGGTTGTAATTCTTAAGACTGCTAAAAGAAAATAGTCTTTTCATCACTTATTCTTAATAAAATGATAGGATTATATACTACAATAAAGTAAGAGAGCAGGTTTTACTCCCGGGATATATTGGGCAAGGTAGTATTTTCCATGTACTATCTAATTTAGTAGTCAAAACTACTCTATGTTGTAGATATAACGATCCCTGCTCAAGGACAAGGAAATTAATTCTTTGGTAACAGCATGACATAAAGAGAAGGCAGCTTAGAAATGAAAAGAGAAGTAGGAGGATGACAGCAATATGGAGTTGGAATGGAGGGTGACATTGCTCTGGGTGTAAAGTTTCCCTATCTGAATTAAGATAACCATATACATTCTTAAGTAAATACATTAAGAAAATTGGACCTTTTTTTCTTTTTTGCATACAAATACATGGAGAAACTCAGCCTAACTTGTTTTGCTTCTTTATGCAAGTGCATAATTTTAGTTCAAAGGATTGGTGGAGTTTCTCAGTAATTAAAATTATTTTTCTTAAATCCATTATGCCACCATTATCCAAATGCCTTCTTGAGAACACAACATACATGACCAAAAGGGCAAAAACCAAAATGAAAAAAAAAAAGAAAGAAACAAGAATCTAAATTTCTAAGCATTTAGATGGAGAAATAATTCTGGGAACCCAAGGTGGTTTGTGTTACCTGAATAGTAGAGTCTATAAAATCGTTATCAAGCTGGTCATGGTTATACACACTTGTAATCTCAGTAATTGGAAGACTGAGACAAAAGGATCACAGGTTTAAAGCCAGCCTCAGCAACTTAGCAAGACTCTGTTTCAAAATAAAAAATAAAAAGGGATGGGGGTATAAGTCATATAAATCAGAGGTAGCATGCCCCTAGGTTTGAACCCTAATTAAAAAAAAAAAAAAGATACTCAAAATGGTCTTGTAGACAGCATTTCCTGTTCATGCGATTTGGAATAAATTTGGAACATTTAAAGACCTTGTGTCTCTCTGGGCTAATATTTATAGTTTATTCTACAGAATAAATTCTTCCTGATATAACATATGAATTATTTTTCCATATTCAGCATCACAGAATCTAAACCTTCTGTAATAGTAAACTTCAATCCATAAAAGGAGTAATATGGTCATTTAAAATAAATTTTATTTATTTAAAAAAACAACATACCTCAAATGATCATTGCATATTAATAAACTTGATAGACACTATCCCTTTTCATGTCCCTAACATAGATTTTTATTTAAGAAAAAATTAAAGGTGTTGAAAATATCCTTAAGAAGCTCTATGGATTTGTTAAAGGATTAGGTAAATTTCAGTTTATCCTGGACTGTATGCTTCATCTTATTTAAAGTAGCTGAAAATATCTTAATAATTTATGTCCATAGTCTCCATTATGAAAAAGGAAAGCAGTACTCAAGCAAACTGAGCAAATAGCAAAAAATACTGAGGAAGAATAATTGCATGCCTTACTGAGCCTAAGACATTGTGGAATCAAATGGAGTGAAAAAAGACACACCATACTTTTAAAAACTTAGGTCAGTAGTTGCTTATTTGAGAATTCACCTGCTGTGTTAGTTTTAAAATGACACAACGACAATGACAGCACCAAATCAAATAAAAATAGAAGGATGTGCCTTTGGTTTTAATTCAAATTTCTCTAGCCTCATTCCAAGAAATATTTCACCTATTCTACTCTTTGTTCACTATTGGTAGTTTTGTGGTTCCCTTTGATTCCCATCTGTCTGCAAATTGCCAGTAAAAGCAAGGAATGTCTTTGGCCTGAGAACCCTGGTACAAAGGCGACTGAATGAAAAGTGTTCAGGAATACAAAAGGATGTATTTAACAAAGATCTAATGAAATCGATAAACCTTTTTAAGAATTTCAGGATAATTCTTTCATTAATTAAGTTCAAATCTGGACCATTTGCTGAGGGATTGCAAGAACTACATTAATGAAGTCATGGATATTTCTGATGTCTCCATAAATAAGGAAAATGATGTTATACTGTAGAGGAAGGATTTTTTTCCTAATGCTAGTGCATAACCTTTAACAAATAAATCAACTGAAGGTATGAATGAAGCTTACCCTTAGCATGGGGAAAGAGAGTTTAATTGCAGAAAAGGCTTTTTAAAGTATCCAATATTATATCAGGGCTAAATAAAATGTTTCCCTGAGCTTGTTTTCTGAAAGACAATATGTATCAGACACTGCACACTGTATCCTACAAGCTTTTATTTTCAAAATGTTACAAAATGTCAGTATAGAATGGAACCCTAACATATTGGAGATTTCATTTTTAACTGTAATTTATACACTGGGAATTTGACATAAAGAAAAAGATTTCAGTGTTGTAGTAGAACATCATTTTGAATGTCAGAAAATCCTCAGAGGACTGTGTAACAAGAGCCATTCAGTACAAAATATTCCATGTACTGTGATACACTGAGAACTAGTCACTAATGAGAAGTCGAAAATAGTAAGAAATGAATGTAGGTGCATAAAACATTTGCTGGTATTGTCAGAGGGATAAAGGGTAACTCTGATCCATCTGTTATGGGAATGAATAAGAAAATGCTTGTCTAAAAGAGTTTTCTATCAAAATTAACTTAAAATAGTCACTCACTCCAGTACTGCTACATTATCCCCAGGTATGTCATCAGAATATTTCATTTTGAACAGCCTCAACCAGAAATGAACTTGCATGCCAATAAATATCTAAGGCCTGAAATAATCACTCAACTGGCTAAATCAATATAGAAAACTATTCATTTAAATGAGAAAAGGAAATACAATGGTCATATGATGTACTCTAGGAATATGCAAGCCATTAGCAATTTAAATATTATAAGGATGAACTAAGTGAATTTAGTGATTATTGAGCACATTTATTACAAAATGAGTACATCAGTCTTAAAAAATACATCATCCATACTCATCCTCTGCAAATCTCCTTCTAATTAATAAATACATAAGTGATACAAATATATTTTCCTCAAAATATTTTTAAGAAAACTCACATTTTCTCCCTATTAAAAGTTCATTAAAAGGCTGGGGGTATAGCATGATGGTAGGGCATATACTTTGCCACCTGATAAATCTGAATTTGAATTTAGGTTCTGCTTCTTTTTCACCCACTATATGATCATGGATGTATTATGTTCTTGTTCTTCTTGGAGTTCTTTTTTTTTCCTCTACAAAATAGAAACAATGGCAGGATCTCCTTCATAGTATTGTTATGAGGATAATTATGAGCATTAAATCCCTAAAACACAGTGCCAGGTGCATGGTATGTACAGAAAAGAATAGTATTTGTCATTATTGGTATCTCATAGTTATTCTAAAGATCAAATTAATTGATATTATCAAATTCTTGCCATATCAAAAATATTGGTTTTAATCTTTTCCATTCTACTAGAGAGAGACATAATGTATACCTAGTGGACAGAACAACTCTGGCTTTTTATGATGTTGATACCCATAGATAATTAACAGACAGACTTAGCTTATTGAAAACATAATTCTTACTGATTAAAGTGCTTATGAATTCAGTAGAAGATTTGTAAGTTATCTGACAATAGATAAGTAGTAAATTATTGTCTAGAAGAGGCCATTCTGCTCATGGGAGAAAAATGTTTTTGCTTTTTTACCTCATATATCAAGAACAGAAAGAGCAACTCTACCTTATTTGGGCTCAAGGAATGGCAAATATTAATTAAATGGATATATTGTTCTCTTTTATAGCTCTCAGTGTTCCTTTCTAGCACTTACATCTCTTTCCAAATTAGACTAATTCATGAGGAATACATGTGCAAGAGAAGAGATATAAGGAAAAGAGAATAGTGAAGGGTACTAGACCATCTCATCTCAAAATATACCTCTTTCACATCTCGAATATTTTGAGCTAAATACCATGGAGAAGCAACAGGCCTATGAAAAGCTCTAAAAAACAGGGCACAAGTAGTTTTGGTAAGGCAAATTTTCTTTGTACCAGGAGA
The DNA here is from genome assembly GCA_004027655.1 of Graphiurus murinus. NCBI lineage: Eukaryota > Metazoa > Chordata > Mammalia > Rodentia > Gliridae > Graphiurus > Graphiurus murinus. The sequence continues at coordinate 33,641 of PVLC010007793.1, read as the reverse complement.
GGAGGATCCTTAACAAGTCTTAGCAATGGAGAAAACACCAGTTGAAGTCTACATACCATCCCTCAGTAAACATCCTTTGCTTACCATGCTTTTCCTGGCCACTTTCTCTTACTATGCCTCCCCCACCCAGAAGGCCCAAACCCCTTTTCCTTGTTGAGCCTAAAATTAAGCAGCTCTTTCATTTATTCCTCAAAGGCTGCTCTCCCCTGCTATGCAAGCTGCATATAGGTACATTATAATAAACTTGTGTCTGCTTTTTCTCTTGCTAATCTTTGTCCAGTCTAATTTACAAGAGCTTCCAGTCAGAGAGCCTAAAGTGGGTAAGGAAAATAGTTGCTGTTGCTGTTGTTTTTCTTAGTTTAATAGCAAAAGAGAACATTGTCTAATAGTCACTAAAAAGTCAGTACTGGAGAGATGAGAATCAGTGAGGAAAATACCAAATTTATTAAGAAGTCCCGTCAACACCCCCCCTACTCCCCAGAAAACATCATACTCAGGAACATCAGCATGGAAAGGGGCTTTTATAAGGAAGACACAGGCTCACAGGGGGCAGTAAGCAGGAAGACTACATGCCAGGTGAGTTCTTCATCCAGGACTTCTGTCTCTTTTTTTCTCCTAGACAAAACTTTCCAATCAATCTTGACCTCCTAGGGCTAATTTCTGGAATTCTTTAGAAAAACATACAACTTTCTTGTAAGTTAAAGATCACATAGGTTTACATCCTTAGTGTTAATGGGGTAGGATATAAAAAAATAAAATTAATAGGTAGAAAAGAGACATAAGGGAGAATAAGGAAAATGTAACTTTAACAAGGAAGCCTGTAACCAGGCCTGATCTACCCCAGAGTTTCCATTGACCATCCTTGGATAGGTACCTGTTGATCAGACCACAGAGGTCACACAAAAGCCTAATCTCCTAGGGCTAGATTGGCTGTCCTTGAACAGTTTAAACAAACTGGATATCTACAGATATGGCAGTGAAGATCAGGGCCTGGAAGAGGAGCATCCAGGAGCACCTTGTGACTAGCTGAGTGAGGTCATCCTAACATACCTCCTCCTATCCACCACCCCTATAAAAACAGAGCCAGGCACTCCAAAAGAGTCTCTCTCATTTTGGAGGTGGCCTGCATTCTCCCTTCAGTGCATATTTCTTACTTTGCTTAATAAATCTCTGTCTATGTCTCAGACCAGTATGTGAAGAAATTATTTTCTATAGCATGAGCCAGGGACCCCACCAATCTTGAGCTGAGGAATCAACTCTTCCCCTCTAGCTTTAGTAGAATCACAGAACTAGAGAATAAAGAGTGAGTGAAATTGCATAATCTGAAGGTCACCAGATGTTGGCTTCTGTAAATATAAACAAAGATTCTTTAGCAGTAAACATCCTAAGTCATTTAGGTGCAGCTTTCTTTAGAATTTAGAAGGCCAGGCAAAGGAAGGGGAAGTAATCCTGCAAAGGACATCTCCCAAAGGAGTGGCCAATATCACTAGATGTTGACCTGGGGGAAATTCTCCTATCTTTACTGTAATCAGAAAAGGTTGTTTGGTTCTGAATGCCTGTGGCCCTGGAGTAATGGAAAGTCTCTGAAAGAGTTGGAAGAACTGAGTCTGAATCCATTTTTGCCACCATCTCTCTGCATTTCCATAGACCCTTTTAGTGCAAATAATAATGATGTCTAACATGTGTTGAGCAATTAGAATGAGTCGAGTCCTCTGTCTTCTTTTTCCTTAGTAAATCACTTAACCCTCCAATTAATGAATGGGTACTATTAGCTGATATCACTGGAAATTTGTTTAAATGCCTCAAGTTCAAAGCCATTTCACAATGGAGTCTGGATTTCTGGATTAGGACCCGGAGAATCCAGCAATACAGTTCCAATCTTAACTGCTAGAGGAAAAAAACTGCATTCTTTCATCCTTCCAAGTTCTTTGTTGATCTGCTAATTGAATCAACATACAACATAATAATAAGAAAAAAATTAATTTCTAATTGCATATGTATGTATGGGAGAAGAGGCCACATGATTGAGGCTTATGCAGCTTTGCAAACTACAGAAGGAATGGGGTATGGGAGTGTCTAGAGGCTGGTGGAGACAAATTATCTGCAAGAAAGAGAAGGACAGGTGAAGATAAGATGGCCTGGAAAAGCACAATAAAACAAAGGTAAAGACTGCTATGCAAATAAATACTTCATTATTGAGGAGTCTCTAGTCATTTGGCAGTCTTCCTTCTCTTCCAGGCACAAAAAGAGAAACACCTTTTAAAATGGAGATTTCTAGAAAGGGTAACTATTCAGATCTCCTTTTATTTATTTATTTATTTATTTATTTTTGCGGTACTGGGGATTGAACTCAGGGACATTCTACCTCTGAGCTATACCCCCAGCCCTATTTTTTATTCTTTGTTTTGAAACAGGGTCTCACTAACAAGTTGCGGAGTGCCTCACTAGGTAGCTGAGGCTGGCCCGAGAACCTGGATCCTCCGGTCTCAGCCTCCCAAATGCTGGGATTACAAGTGTGCGCCACCACACTCAGCTCAGATCTTCTCCTGTATCTGTAGTTTTTCAAAATAACAGCTCAGAATAATCAGTATGTGTACCTAGGGGTGAAATGTTCTGATCTACAGAATATTTTGGTGTTGTTTATAAGGAGTCTCAACTCAACCAATACACCATATATAAAAATGAAATCAGTTTAGATGGCCTCAAAGATCCTCTTCTAACACCAGTATATTTTTGATAGATATGAAGAATTGTTTAACATAAAGTTGACTACCTACAAATATAGAAATTATTTAAACACATAATGCTTCATAGACACAAATTCTGTTTTTCAGATGTAATAATTTTGGGGAACAATTTTTGTTTGTTTGTTTTGTTTTGTTTGTTTGTGATGCTAAAGCACCCACCCATGCCCAAGAACAATTTTCATAGGTTATTGTTTACTTTCATAGAATAATTCTCAGCTTATTCTCCTAAGAGATATTTTTACTCATCTAATAGAATTTCATAGGAAAATAGTTTCTCCTTTTGAAGAGCTTTTAATTTCAATAGGACTTTTGGCTATAGATTTAAAACATTTTATTATATTTTTGGTTTGTTCATTGATTGTTAGCCCCTGGCAAAAAATTTATAAGATTGAGAGACAAGACATAGATATTTATTTCTCTCTCTCTCCCTCCCTCCTTTTCCCCCTCTGCACATCTCCCCTTCCCTCCCTCCTTCTCCTCTCCCCACTCCCCAACACACACTTCATAAATAAATCTAGAGTTTCAGATGTCAAAGACTATTTGTTGTTTTGGATAGTAGCTGTGGCCATATTCCTAAGAAATGGAGGGGTGGTGGTTGGGGGTGTCCCACATAATATTTATTCATTTTCACTTTTATCCTATTATTTCATAATGTGATTGAAACCTGTATTTTAAAAGGAAATGAAAAGGGTAGCCCATTCACTCTCTCTCTAGGTATATGCAAACCACTTGAAACCAATTAGGTGTCAACAGAAATGTTAATTATCCTGGGGTCACCACCTTTTGTGAAGCCTTTCAGAGTGAAAGGGAGGCGTGGCTTAACTCCCAGCAGGTTCCAAAAGCCCTTTAATTGACAATTTTTATACTCAGCAGTTGGGTTGACTAGAGAGATTAGATCACATTTACTCTCTCTCATAGAAGAAAGTGGAAGGACCATTACATTTTTCATTCTCTCATTTATAAGGCAGATATCCCTCAGTTCTCTGCTTTGAACTTCAGAGTTTGGCAACCCAGTGGTAAATCAAGGAAGCAGTTACTTCCTCATGAAGATTACATTCTCTTTTATGAACTGTTTTTCCCTGGAAAAGTATTGCACATTTGCCTCGTGAGCTATACAATGTGTCCACCTTCCTTTCTTGCTTTGTCTCCCTTGCTTTCTTCTTTTCTTCCTTCCTTTCTCTCTCCCTTACTTTCTTCCTTGTTTCTTTTTTTTATTTTCCCTTTTCCATGTCAGTGCATAGTGCCATATTATAAACCAAAAAGTTAATTGTGCACCCAAGTCAGAATGGAGACAACATTGAAAGAGATTACATTTTTTAAAACACTGAGACAACATCTGCCTACAGATATTTTAACTGTAATTTTCCCCCTGATATGCAAAAAAAAAAGAAAGAAAGAAAAGAAAAAACTTCCCTTATAAGTGCCAAGTGTCAAAACATTGCTTTTTTTTTTTAAGATTTTCCATGAATCATAAATACCCCATTTTTCATGCACTAATTAATCTAAGGGACAAATTACAATCTTTGCATGGGACAGTATTGTTTCTAAGGAATTAGCAATGAACAATCCCAATCATTAATTGAGAAGATGAACTATATCTTTTTTGCTGTGAAATTTATAATAGGCCAAAATTCATATTTTTTAACATATTCCTTTTTTGTGAGGGGTAGGAAGAATGTTTTTATGTGATACAGTCACACATATATTGAACTCTCATAATTTCTGCTCCAGATAAGAAGCTGCATGCATGAAAAGTATATAGACTGGAGATCTTTCTTCTTGGGAAGGATTCTAAAATTCTCTGCCTGGCCACAGTTCCGTTATTCATTCTCTCTGGGCTTCCATTTTTGTCATCTGTTAAACTGAAATAGGTATTGTGTCAACCTGATGATACTGGTGTGAGGATTAAGTGAGACAGTACCTGTAGACCAATTTAAACAGTGCTAAGCCTACAGTAAGATTTCGCCAGGTCAGCTTCTATCAACATCATCATGGTAATCATTAATAATTATTATCTATAAAATAGCACTAACAGCACCATGTCAAAGAGTTTAAAAGAATGACTAAGACAAAGGATAGAAAATAAGAACTTGTTCATAGTAAATGCTCAGTAGACATTAGTTATTGTCATCATTACACTTTTGATTTATTTCATATAATATAAACTCAGGAAAATCTAGCTGTGACTCCCTATGTTATACATAGGGGAAAATTCCCTTACTTACAAGCTATGATGCAACAAATAGAATTTTATAAGCCACCCTAGCTTTTGGCAAAATTAAATCTTCAAACTCAGTATACATAAATATATTTTTCAGATAGTATAAATGTAACCCCTAGGCAAATATAAAATGAACAGATATCAAAATTTTCTTTGAACTCTTTAATGAGGAAACTAGTAAGATGTTAAGATAATTCTAAAAGAGAGTCTGAACAACAAAGATACAGCGAGTGGTGCTGAAATCAAACTTCTAAGACATGCAAAACTAAGTTATATCCTATAGAAAAATGGAGTACAATAATTAGTGTTCTCTTTTCCATAGAACAAAAAGTAATTATATAATTTCCCCACTGATTTCACTTGTGTTGTATCGCTTTCACTAGATTCAGTTTTCTATGACTTAACTTCAGTTAAGCTCTAGTTCACAGAAAGTCATGATTTTTGTCTATTCCTAGTCTTGAACTTTTTTTTAATCAAATAAGCATTGCTTCTAAATATTGCCCTTCTAAGAATAGAATATTTATTCTATGACATTTTACAATGTATATTAAATATCCTCCCTCAGTATCCCATGCCACTACTTGTATACTAATATACTTATTTTCTACACTTTTTCAATCTCTTTTTTCCAGGTTCATTAATGTATAGTTGGCATATCAAAGATTGCATATAAGTAGTACAATGGTGAATCTGGGCATAATTAATTCATACAAAAATCCATACATAATTAAATTGCTATAAGCAGATACTATACTTGATTGTAGGCAAAAGTCTGTGAAGCAATACACACAATTCCTGGGTACAATTTAGTGATTTTGGACAGCATACCACTTGTATTCCTACCATCACGATCCAGGTAATAAGCAAATATACTTATAATAAAGAAATATTCCTTTTTAGAGTAGTTTTTAAATTCACACTTGTTGTTTTTTTTTGTTTGTTTGTTTTGTTTTGTTTTTCAGTACTAGAGATTGAACCCAGGGGCTTTCTACCTCCAAGCTACACCTCCAGCCCTATTTTTAATTCTTCTTTGTGAAACAAGGTCTCACTAAGTTGCAGAGAGCCTCACTAAGTAGCTGAGGCTGGCCGTGAACCCGGATCCTCTGGTCTCAGCCTCCTAAGTATTGGGATTACAAGCGTGCGCCACCACTTCTGGCTTACAGCAAACGTGAGTAGAAAGTATGGAGATTTACTATACATCTCCTTCCCTCACTCAAGTTACTGTACTCCCTCACTATCAAAATCCAGCAACAAGTCAGGTATGGTGGCATACACCTGTGATCCCAGTACTTGGGAGGCTGAGACTGGAGGATCTGGGTTTATGGCCAGCCTCAGCTACTTAGTGAGGTACTCCGCAACTTAGTGAGACCCTGTTTCAAAATAAAGAATAAAAAATAGGGCTGGGGGTATAGCTTGGAGGTAGAATGCCCCTGAGTTCAATCCAGGGTATAGTTCAGAAGTAGAACACCCCTATGTTAAATCTCCAGTAGCACAAAGAAAAAAAAATGAACCTCCTTGACATATTATTATCATTCTAAATCCATAATTCCATTTCAGTTTTGCTCTTGGTGTGGCACATTCTATGGGTTTTGAAAAATGCATGATCTTGACATGTATCCACCATTATAGTATCATGCAGAATGATTTTGATGTCTTAAATATCCTGAGTCTGCAAGTTTCTCCCCCCCAACTCCTGGCAACTGATCTGTTTTACTATCTCCATAGGTTTGCCTTTTTTAGAATGTCACTGAATTGGAATCCTGTAGGACTGAGAGGATAGCTCAGTGATAAAGCATGTACTTACCATGCACAAGGCCCTGAGTGCAAACCTTAACTATATCAGCCTTTCATAATACCTTCTTTTACTTAGTGATATACATTTAAGTTTCCTCTGTGCTTTTTCATGACTTCATAGCTCCTTTCTTTTAGTGCTGTATAGTATTCCACTCTCCAGATGCACCACAGTTTATATAGTCATCTACTGAAAGACTTCCAAGTAATAATCTCAGTTGTTTCCATGTTTCAGGAATAATAAAGCCACTACAAATATTCATGTACAGGCTTTTTTTATGGACATAATTTTTCAATTCCCTTGGGTAAATATCAAGGAGAATGATTGAAGAATAACATAATAAAAAACATGTGTGGTTTCATCAGAATCTGCAAAGTTGTCTCTTCAAAATAATTGTATCATTTGCACAAGCATGTTTGCTTGTTTGTTTTTGCCTTATCTACATGTTTTGCATTTTTTCATAGTCACAAATCATGTACTAGGTAAAGGAGCTGCTATAAACAGGCCTGCAGGACTGTGGTGGTAAGTTGTAGAAGGAGGGGAGTGTTCTTCAGTCCTCTTGTTAAGTCCCAGTCTTCCAGTTAGCTTGTGTCTCTGAGCTATGGACTTTGCAAGTGCTTCTTGTCTTTTAGAAGGAACAGATGGCTAGAGAGGGTTTAAGGTGGGTATGTTTCCTCCCCTTGTGGGTTAGGCATGGATAAGAACCCGGAAGGTAAGGCTCTGATAAGATAATTTCTTTTGAGGGCAGACCTTGTTAAGAGAAGAATTCTCTAGTGTACCTTCCTGTGCTCACTTCCTGTGCTTCCTGTGACCTCAGCACAAGGAGAATGTTCTCTGATATTCATTATAAGGGCCTGGTTGAGCATTAGAGATAGAACTCATGAAAGCTTGGCCAGTCCACCATGGCTGGGTCTGCTGGAGCTGTTAATGATTCAACCCATTAATTCATCTGCCATTCATCAATTACAGCACAAGTTTACCTGCATGGCACTGGTTCCCATGGAGATTTTTGCTTATGGTGTCTGACTGTCTCTACAATTTTGGGGAGAGTGGTTTGCCCTGTGACCTCATTCCCTGACACATTCAAGAAGACTGGTTGATTTTTCAGGGTATCTCCTTAGGAGCTGAATGAGAAATACCTTTGTGGCTTTTCCTGTTGTTTATACCTATGGATTTGCTGTCAAAGGTCGCCACTAGCGTATAACCCAGATATTTTCTCCAGACTGACCCAGACTTGCCATTGCCAACTCCAGGATTGGCAAAAGAAAGTTACCTAAACATTCTGTCATTCTGGTTTTATTAAGTGTAATAGGAATACTGTGACTAATGGAAAAGTGCAATGAGCATACCTTCCATATTTATGTAGAGTTATCAATGTGTGTGAGGTGGATAGTGGGTTTATAAGCCATTTTTTCTTTTTCTTATATGTAAAATACTACCCACCTCATTAAATGCAATATATGTACATAGGCCCCAGGATGAAGTTAGTTCTATTTGCAATCATTTCTGAAAAGAGTTTGTTAAGCAGAGGAAAACTGGCTGTAAAATTAAAACTGCTAATGGAACACTATATTCTAATGGAACACAGAATATTATCCCCATAACGTAGAACATCAATGTACTTAAAATCTACCAAACATGTAATTTCATAGTAATATATCTGATTTCAGTGACCTCAGCAAAATAAATTCCTCCCTGTTTTTGTCCATTTTTTGCATGTTTACATCTTACTTATTCTACACATCGGCATCATCTTCTCTGTTTTTAAATATCCAGACACCTACCATAACACACAGTCATAAAACTCTTTTATATGAACTTATTCATCCTTCAACTTATTTTCATTATTGGTCTATTGGGAGGTTTCTGCCCTTATTCTTAGTATCTTAGCAGTTAATTAAAAAAATATTCTTGCTATTGAAGTATACTGTATAGTTCCTATGAGTTAGGGAATGTCAAATGTTGTAGGTTTTTTTTTTTTTTAAGTAGGTAAGGTTCTACTGATTATTTTTCTTTTAATTTCAACTATTTCATACTTGCTGCAATTTAGAAAAATTGCTGATGCATCAATTAATGTAAATTGTATAAAGACTTCCCTAATTTGGGCTTAAAATGCCAGATCCAACCACCAAGCTTTGTATTATCATGAGCTGCAACTTAAAATACTGGGTTCGATTTTCATTTACCTAATGTTCTCCAGTAATAAGACATGTCTATTAAGGACATCTGTTACAATTTGGAAACCTCTAATTTTAATAGGAAATCATAGAGTTCATGTCTGTAAGATTAGAGGTTATGGACAAGGTCTTTATACTGGTTTGGCATCCCTGATCTAATGTTCTGCCAGCCAACCTAATGTATTCACAAAAGGCCCAAAGTCTTGATTCTGCAGGCCAGAAACAAAAAAGAAAAACAGAATGAAAAGGAAAAAAAAAACCACAAACTTTTTTATCTTGTCACTTTGATCATTGCCTTGTCGAAAATCTGTCACCACCTGAAAGAAAATAATATTTTGTTTCTCCCTCTCTCTCTCTCTCTTTTTTTTTTTTTCAAAGCACATGAAGAGACAAGAAACCAGGGAATAATTACACAGTAAAATGTACTCTGCCATCTGAATTTCAGGGGGAGGAAGGAGACAGAAGAGGGGAAAGGAGTAGAGAGAAGAATCAAATTGAAAGTCTCTGAGGTTCTGAGGGTCCCAAGGCCTCAGGAGCACCCTGGTTTCCCACCAGTGTTTAAGTTTTCTTTATTGTGTGTGTGTGTGTGTGTGTGTGTGTGTGTGTGTGTGTGTGTGTGTGTGAAGGGGTAAAGGATGTAGGTGAGGGAGAGATAGAACCTTTGCCTGCTCTTTCCTCTCTTGAACTGACAACCTGCAGATTGTAAAGAGAATGCATCTGAGAAAACAATTATATCTGCCAACTTGAGCTGTTGTAACAATGCAATCCTGATTTTTTTCTCTTCTTCTTCTTCTTTATTCAAGCCAAACTTAAGCATTACATTTTAATCCAAGTCTTTAATGGCATTTATGACTCTCACGGGTATTTATTTTAGCTGAATATCTTGCATCTGCTATGCCAAGAACAATCTCGAGTAAAAAAGATTTCTGTCACTTTATTCATGCTTCAACAAAAAGCACCCACGCCAGTAAATCACTAAATGGAACTACCAACTTCCTAAGACATGCATGAATAATGCCTTAGCAGGCTGCCAGCTCACCGGAAAGATGAGAAGAGGAGTGAATAAAACCTTGTGAATGTGTGCCTGCACCAGAGGACCACAGAACTCTTTCAAAGCTGACTTTCCCCATTTGACTTATGAGTATTTTGAAACATTCTAACAGAAAACAATAGATTCAAATTTCTTTCCAACAAACTTTTTACTTAAAGAAAAAATTAGGTTAGCCATGTTTACTAGGCTTTAAGTATCACCAAAAGTCCAGTATTAACTCCAGACCACCTTGAAGGAGGAAAAACAAGATGAGGGCAAAAATTTGGTATGGAATACCTAGACTGACAAAAAATTGAGCTAGTTTATGTTGTACACAAATAATGTTTTTTGTTGGTGGTGGTGGTAGGGAAAAGCTAGAAATGTCCTTGACCCAATTTTGGATTAGAGTATAAAAAGGGGAAGGTAAATTATTTGTGCAGGTTTCAATATGCATAGAAAGCTCATGAACACATTTAATTATGATCAGTCTCCTCTAATAGTCCTTAACTATAAGCTCATTCTTCAAAGCCCAAAGAAATCCCCATCTAGCTGTCACTCTGTTTTATATCAGAATTGAAGGAATTAAAATGTCTTTTGGCCAGACAGTGATATACCATCACTTTCTAAATATCATAAGCCCTCTGTTAAGTCATTACCTATTGTCACTAATTGTATAAAGGACCACCTTTCATTTTTCTAAATGAATGTCATACTTTGAATTTTATTTTCCTCAAAAGTACTTTTATTTTATATTACTTACCCCCTATCAAAATGACTAAGAGGGCCTGCAGTGTAATTCATCCCTAGAGCTCTTGCCTAGCATGCATAAGCCAAGGGTTTGATCTTCAGCACTGCAAAACAATAATAATAATAATAATAATAATAATAATAATAATAATAATAATATATTTTTGTGGCATAACTAATAAACACATTTCTATCAGAACTTTAAGCTAATTCAATCATTTAAAAGTGCTCCTGAACCCCCCAAATCTGTATGTGTTTTACTGAGTCCATTTCAAAATAATTTAACAAAAACTAAAGTTTTCATATTTTAATTATTAACATTCTTATCTTAGATGTTTAGAAGATTTGACCTTTCATTTTTATAACTTATAATATGGAACTGCAAAATTTAAAAATAAATGGGAAAGCTAGGGCATTATTTTTTTTTAAACTCATGTGACTCCTCTGGTGATTTATAGATTAATCAGTCATCAATAGAATTAAAGGCCATTTATAGTAAATGAATTGCTAACGGCTGCAGCAAATTGTGTTTTGAGATTCAGTGATAAGGACTATAAACTGCCAGTCATGTTATTAGACTTATAAATCAGAGAGTTACTGAAAATTGATTAACTGATTCCAATTTTTCTAAACACGTGTATATTCTAGCTTATTATTTTTTTTCTAGGTTAGAGAGGTTCAACTATATTCTGAGTGAAATAATGTGCATTTCTAGTATTTTATGCTAATACTCAGAGGTTTTTTGTTTTGTTTTGTTTTCATTTCTACAGGCATCTTTTGAGATCAAGAAAGTCACATTTTTGCTTTTATGTGAATATTGTGTTTTCCCCATTCATCTATTCATTTTCTTCTATGGTATGAATACTTGCATACTCCCCAAATCCATACATTAAAATTATAAGCCACTAAAGTGGTGGTAAAAGGAGATGGAGCCTCTGGGTTGTAAGCAGGTCACTACGGTAGAGTGTTCATGACCAGGTTTAGTGCCCTAAACAAAGAAAAGTGCTCCTTGTGCCTTGTGAGGTTATAGCAAGAAGACAACCAATGAGAAGCAGGCACTCACCAGACCCAGCTCAATCACAGACTTCCAGCACTCAAAAAATTGCGTTATTCATAATCCCCTCAGCCTATATTTTATTATAACATCTCAGACAGATTAAGCCACTATTTGAAAATAGTTATCTGAAGTATAGAAACTAGTATACTTTAAGAAAATATGAAGCCAGGCCTGGTGGTGCACGCTTGTAATCCCAGCATTTGGGAGGCTGAGACCGGAGGATCAGGGTTCACGGCCAGCCTCAGCTACCTAGTGAGGCACTCCGCAACTTAGTGAGACTCGGTTTCAAAATAAAGAATAAAAAATAGGGCTGGGTGTATAGCTCAGAGGTAGAATGCCCCTGAGTTCAATCCCCAGTACTGAAAAAAAAAAAAAAAAAAAAGAAAGAAAGAAAAGAAAATATGGCAGCAAGAAGTGGTGGCTCATCCTTGTAATCCCAGTACTTTGGAGGCTGAGACACGAGGATCACAGGTTCAAACCCAACCTGGGCAACATTGAGAGGCTCTCAGCAACCTAGTAAGACTCTGTGTCCTAGTAAATAAATAAATAGGGCTGGGGATGTAGCACCAAAAAAAAAAAAAAAAAATTGCAAAGGATTTCCTAAGATCTTAAATATATATATAATCTACTTCTAAGAGCAGAGAAATCTCAAAAAGGTTAGACATTGACTATGTATATTTGTGTTATACTTGGCTGATATATAAAATTGGACTGGGAGTGTATCCTAAAAAGTAGAATACCTCTGGGCTCAATCACCAACACCAAAAGCAAAACAAAACAAGACCCAAAGCATAGTACGTTGGCATGCTGAGTACTTTGAACTAAAGGACATGGAAGATCTCAGAATCAGCCTCAGAACCAATATCTCTCACACCTCTTGCTTTCCTGTCTCTTTCTGTCATTCTTTCCTAAATCAAGTCACAGGAATTAGAATTCCTCTTTCCCAAAGCAGGTCTTAAAAACTAGAGCACTATTTTTCAAAACCAATCATTACATACACACACACACACCACCACCACTACCACCACCACCACCACCATCACAGCCACCACCACCAACAACAACTATTACTCTAAACTTCCCCTGGCTTTCTGTACAAGAATTGACCATAAAGAAATTCGCTGATCTATTCTGTCAGATAGTAGGTCATAATACCATCATCCAGCCAGGGTCCTGCTCCATGCCTATGAGAAGAAAATGATACAACAGAGAAGCAAAGAAGAATCTGAAGAGACAGGCATTGCTAGGTTGCCTACTCAGGTTATTTCTACATGGTGTGCCTCTGTTTCATTGACCATAAGCATAAAATAGACATTTTTTCATGTGTCTTTGAGTCTTTGATCTGAAAGCTTCGATATTAGCAAACCTATGATTAAATAAGTGTATTACACTTTTCTCTGGTTAACCTGCGTTTTGTTATAAAAAAATGTTGACATGACCCTCAGGATGGGTAAGAAAATATATTATCTTTTTCTCCTCCACAATAGATATTATCTCTTTCTCCTCTATATTTATTCATGATAATAAGCCATTATTAAAATTATAATATAGAATTCAGTTTTAAAAGTGTGCATGCATTATTTGCTTTCTAAATAAGTAATGGATTTAGGAGAATATTCTGGATGCAGACTGTGAGTTCTGAACTACCTGACACTTTTCTTTTTCCTATTGGTGAGATAGAATAGAAGAAATAAAAATTTAGGTAGAAAGGAAATGGATTGGGAAGGAAAGGAAAAATATAGTTTTTAAATCTGGAAAGTTTATAATCTCTAACTCCACCCTATAGGGTATGCCCAGTTTTAGGAAGAAGCCTCCATGAGGCCCACACCCTTAATCTCAAGGGCCCCTTTCCCCACCTGAGATTCCTGAAATCCATGAGGAGGAAAAAGGTCAGATCTCAGTCACCACCCATTGTTGCTAAGAAACCTGAGGAAGAGGAGGTCCAGACCTCTGCAGTACCCACCCCTTCTTGGGGGTTCTATAAAAGAACTGCAAAGGCTGCAAAGACCCTCTTGGCCTAGATGATCTGCCTTCTCTCTCTACTCCCTCACTCTCCTAAATGAAACTCCTGTCTTTGTCCTTGACTGGTGTGTGTTGAAATTCTTTTCACTACGGAGGCTAAGAACCCACAAGAGGTATCCTGCTGACCCATGACACTATCTCAATACACCCTATAACAAGTTACTAGAATATTCTTATATATGACTCTTCTTTTTATTGCTCTATAGAAATTTTCAATGGTTCTTCAATTATCTACAGTATAATTTTTCAAGAATTCCATTTTCTCAAACTAGTCTTCACAAACTATCATCCAGTTGATTTTTCAAAAACTGTTCTTTACCTAAATACTCACCTGCCTTACCTACTACTACTGAACCTACTCCCTGTAATGATGCTCTGTACCTCCATCTGTTAGTACCATATCTATCCTGCAGGGCCTGACTCAAAGAAAACTCCTCCAGAACATATTCCCCACTCATTCCTTTGGAAAGTATTTTGACTTAAGTCAGCTCATGTAAATTATTAATACTTCTATTCATGCATTTATCTGTTCCACTCTATTTTTACTGCTAATTATATTTTCCACTTTTATAAAAATTAACAAGCATAATGAAAATTTTAACAAATTGTGGCTAGTAGCTTTTTTATCACAGCATTTCAGAGACAATGTACTTCATAGAACAGAGAACTGTCATGGCCAAATCACTTACTAGGAACCTGTAATGTGCATGTATCAATGATTTAATTAAGCTAGAAACAAACACACCTGAAAATTATAAAATAATTTGAGATATATTGCATAGTACCCTCTTCTCATTAGATCCATGAATTTAAGATTTTGGAAAGAAAATGAAGGACTAATAAGAGGTGATAGGATTCAGAGTGTGCCAACCCAAAACATGCTACTGTGACCTAAGGAATATTTTGATGTAAAGGTAATTAAACAGAAACAGATGCAGAAAAGATCTCAATCTCCCATTCTTCACTAGGAAAGATATGACAATTGTTCATCACAGGAGGCAGCTCTAAACTCTTATCAGCCCCATGAGGAACCCATACAATATGTAACTGGAAATTGTGAATGCAAGGAATCCATACAATATATAACTAGCCTTTATCTTCTTCTACCAGTGCCTTTTTACAATATGTTGCCCCAAAGCTCAAAATCCTTTTCCTTTGTCTTTGTTGATTCTCTACAGAGTTGTTCTTCTTTGCAAAGATGTTCAAGTTCTAAGCACTCCATGAGTTACTTATCACTGTAGGTCCCCATGTTGGTACACTATGCTGAAGGTCTCACTAAATTGCTGATGCTGGCCTTGAATCCATGATCCTCCTGTTTCAGTTTCCCAAGTGCTGGGATTACAGGCCAGCACCACCATGCCCAGCTTCTTTTCTTTTTTAAATGTCTTTTGTCAGTCTAATTTATTAGGCCCCAGCCACTGTGTCTAGAGAGAAAGAACATTTTTCCTCCTTTACAGATAAAAGGGGGAGGCTCTCCTTTCCTCAAAGACCAATACTGAGCCAGATTGGTGGCATAGTGAGAATATGTATGTCAGAAATAAATTTCTATGATATCATAAGAAAAAATATATATCTGAAAGCAGCTCGGCAAGGGGATTTTTACTTTTTGCAAAAAGGGATCCTGCTCTAGACGTGGTGATGCACGCTTGTAATCCCAACATTTGGGAGGCTGAGACAGGAGGATCCAGGTTCGCAGCCAGCCTCAGCCACCTACCTAGTGAGGCACTCTGCAACTTAGTGAGACCCCGTTTCAAAATAAAGAATAAAAAATAGGGATGGGGGTATAGCTTGGAGGTAAAATGCCCCTGAGTTCAATCCCCAGGACTGAAAAAAAAAGGGGGGGGATCCTGCTACCAGTAAGTCTGGCCTGCAGGAACAGCATGGCAGAAAACTGCTGGGTACTTTATTTCCAGTGTGGGGCTTCTGTGCTTTGCCCCTATTGATGGGAACATAGCCTCACAATCTTTATACCATTGGCTGAAGGGGATGCCAGAGGAGGGGTCAGAATTCACAATTTCCAGGAAATTATATCTTTACAAAAATACAAGCACACATAAGGTTACACAATGGCAGTTTTACAAAATGGAGCCTAAGTCAAGCTATTCCTTTGATAGAAAAGAACGAATTATATTCTCACATGTATTACTCAAGGTTCTCTAGAGGAACAGAACACACAGGGCATGAGTATTAAAAAAGGGGGATTTATCAAATCGACTTACATTCAGAAGCAGTGCAGCATAGTCTCCAGTGGCCACCTGTACCTGGAGAGACAGAGAAACCAGTAGCTAGCTGCTCAAGTGGTCTATGAAGCTGGAGTCTCAGAACATGAGCAGCCAGCGATGCAGTGCCAATCCTAGACAGGAAGGCCTGGAAACTTCTGGAAGAATCATTGGTGAGAGTCCTGTTGAAAAAACAAAGGAGCTGAAGTCTGATATTCTTAGGCAAAAGATGAGGCCACAGATGCACGCACTCAGCAAGGAGGGAATTTGCCTTCACGCCCTTTCTTCTCGTTCTGCCCCTGCTCCATTTGGGCCCCCAGCCTATTGAGCAGTGCTGCCTATGCTCAGGGCAGGAATTCTGCTTCCACTTGTGGTTACACCTGCCCATCATCTCACCAACACACCGGAAATCTCTCAGTTCTAGATGTCTCAGTCTAATCAAGTTGACAACCCAGATTAACCATCACAACCATAGAAGATGAGAACTAGCAGAATTAGAAAAGCCTGTGTTCAACTTTAGCTCTTACCTATTTGTTGTATTATAGTAAAAAAAACCACTATTTCTTATCTGTAATAATTTATAGCTTGAAAGTCACAAAAGATTCATGTACAATCATAACTGAGTCCCTTAATTCTCAAATATATCAAGAACCTATGCCCCTAATAGATTACACAACTTTTGAACAAACATGAAGAGTAAAATACTAGTACTTTCATACATATTCACTCGGTACTTAATCATCGTAAATATCATGGCTTGTTCATATAAGCTGAAATTTAGAACAGAGTTACATATCCAATTAATTTTGTTACAACCATAAATATCAACATCTAAGTTGCTGAGGCTGGCCGCAATCCTCCTGTCTCAGCCTCCCAAGCTCTGGGATTACAGGCGTGCGCCACCACACCGAGCCAAATATCAACATCTAGATAAAGGAGTTTATCAGTTGTTTTTATTTTTTAACCAGGTGTTAGCTATTCCAAATACTTTAATTAATCATACCAATCCTTTTTGAGTATAAAGAATATGCAAAGGGAAAATCTAATTTGATGAATTCCTGAAAATTTTAAAAGCAAACACTTAAAAGCGTGATAGTCACACTTTTACCTTTACATTATTGGGTTTCACAGTAGTATTTGATCTATGTATAGGATTTTATTTAGCGTGTTAGGATGTTAGAGGGGTGTAGAGCTTTCATTTATTTTTGTTTTTTTGCTCTTTTTTTTAACCATGCTTTGAGTACTATGAATAATTTCCTTGGAACAAAAGGTTTTTCAAAGTTCTATTATGGCTAAGACGTCAAAAATGCTGGTAATGGTAAATGGTCTGAGCATGTCACTAAACCACAAACCTTTCTGCAGGTTTTCTTTCTTTTTTAATCTATATTAAGTTCCCCATGGGAACACCATTTCATTTGAACTACTTTATCAATAAAATTCAATGGCCTTTTCCTTCAAGGAAATAAAAGGATATTGTTGTTTTTCTTAAACATCACCCAATATTTACCTTAGTTCTATTAGGAGAGAATTTGCTTTATAGAAGCTAACTAATGGCAAACCCCTTCAAAATTATAACAGAAAATACCTCCACAACTCTAAGTTCTTAAACCTTTCTATACATTTGAAGAAAGATATAATCAAAATAATCTCAGGACTTATTCTTAACTATAACAAATTAGGCTGTAACCTTCTCTTTATTAAATATTTTATTTTGCTTTCTCATGTTTTGAACAGTTGCCTAAGTGTTTGGAATTTTTTTGCATGGTAAAATATCTTATAGCCAGATATTAGGAGACCCAAGGTGTAAAAGAATGATAAAAAATATCCTGAGAGTTGAACAAACCAATATTAATCTGGACTAAGTTCCACCTTACTAAGGATAAGAAGTACTTAGAATCCAAGTGACCGACAGTTTCCACAGGCAGGTAGTTGAGCCACAGACACAGAGGACAGCTTTTGGAAAACTCATCAAACTTGCCTTAGTGAAGATAGAAGGGAACATTATTTGTAGCTTCTATAACACACTAAGCCACATTAACTTAAGTCTATACCATACACGTATCTCTATTGATTGGTGTTGCTTGTTGTAGGAGCAGAAAAGGGCCATACTTTTCCTCACCCATTAGAATGGGCAAGGCTGATATTCCTATAAAAGAAGACATATTTATGAGAGAAAAGCATAATCAATTTATTAATCAAAATTATACATGATACAGAAAGCATCAGAAATATAGACTCAAAGACCTGGGGAATACTGTCTGTTTTTACTATATTAGTTTGAGGGAGAATGAGTAACCATGTAGAAATGTGATTAGACACAGGGAATAATCTAGTCTGCTCAGATTCTTCTGGGGCTTCTCTATGTAGTATTCGGTCTTCCACAATGTGGAGCAGGACCCTGTCGAATGAGGGAATCGGGGGCAAAGGAGAAGGAAGAGCTCGAATGACTATTCTAGCTCTTAGGGCTTCTGTTTTAGTCAGCATTCTCATTGCCCTAATCCAAAACACCTGACCACCACAATTTAGAGAAAGGGAAATTTACTTGCTCACAGTTCTGGAAATTCGAGGGGTTTAGTCCATGGTAGGCCAGGTTATATCTGTGGAGCTCAGGGCATGATGATGGGAGGCAGAGAGAAAAGAGCTCAAGGGCTCTACTCTTACATCATGGAGGCTGGAAGCAAGAAAGAGAGAGCATGAGAGAGGAGGTGGAGGCATGCATAGTCCCCAAGGCCACACCCTCAGGGACCCCTCCTCAGAAACCAAGCCCCACCTCCAGCATGGCTGCCTTGTCTCTGTGAAGTCTGTAGGGACATTCTAAATTCAAACCATAACAGCTTCCTCTGGGATAGAGAAGTTCTAGTTTTTGTGATTTGCTGGGAAGACGATGATAGAAGGCCAAAAGACAGGAAGGCAAGAGAATGACAGAGACATCTTGCATCTGAGATCTTCTACTTTGCTGTAGTTTAAAGTACTTTGCATGCAAAGTGCCATATTTTAGGGTTTCACGGTCTGAGTCCTGACATTCACTTAATGTTCCCTGTATCATTATTTATCTTCCTGCTTCTGAACCAATTCGCTACCCCATTTTTTGATTAATATGAAGGTAGAGCTAAGAGGATAAAATTTACACTACTAACTCTGTAGCACACGGAAGGCACCAGATATTTAGTTTTGGATTATCCCATCGAACTGAGGTCAACTCATTAATCTTCCATTTTCTTCCCAAGATTCTAAATCGACACACTTAGGCAATTTAGCAGTAACTTAAATGATTAATAGGTTTCTCTAGTACTAACCTAATTGCTATGACACTAAAGACAAGAACATTGCAAAAGATAAAGCATTGGGACCAAAATTACCTCCTTTCTAGGTGGCAATCAGCTGTTAAAGGCAATTCTAGGATCCCTTTGAGCAACAAACAAATGACTATTGCCAGGTATGATTTTGCCTTGCTGGATTCAATTGGAGGACATTCTCACTAACATATCGTAATGCTCAGCTCACCATGTGCTATCATACCCAAAGTTTCTTTGATCATATTTTTTCAGGAAGAAAATCCTTTAAAATTTTAATTATTTTCTACATTTTCCTTCTGTATAGCAGCATATTTCCACATATGCCATAGTCTTGCATTTTGGTTTAATGTAATACCCCTATTCCAATATCAAATAAATGTGTAGATGCATTAAACAAACAAGAAGGGAAACTGAAAAAGGTAATAGTCTGAAAAATCCAAGCGTCAGTCCCATTTGTGTCATCTTTGTATTTTCAAGAAAAGTACCTATCAAAGTAGTAAGAATATTGTTCCAGGTTTTATATTTGGCTTTCTCTGTTTAGATGACTTAATCATAGAATGTCCCTTGAGTTACAAAGCACAAAAATTACATAAGAAAAACTGAATCATCAAATAAAATATCATAATTTTTCTGGTGTTTTTCTTTTTTTCTAGTGTTTTTAATTTTTTATTTTTAACTCAAAATGTTGTATGACCTTTGATCATTTAAATGAACATAAGTTATTTACCCCTCTTAAGCTATAATCTATCAAATCCAGGTCATAAGTAGAGACCTATATTTTACTTTGAATTCTCTATGCACTGGTGGTGGAAACATGTACATTTAAATTTGAAAAATATGCATATGTAGACATTGCCAGCTACATGTTCCATTTTATCATTCTAATATAATCTGCAGTACCTGTAATTTCCAACTAAAATAGAGTTTGTCAGTTAAAAGAAAAATATTTTCTCTCTTTTTGTACTTGTGATTCTGATACTTTATTAAGCTGTTTAAAAAAGACATTCCTGCTTTCTTTAGGTTCTTTACTTGGTGGCATTGCCACCACTGAGTTTTTATTATGTAAATTATTGCAATCTGGTTAGCTCCTTCCGTCTTTTTTCTTAACAAAAGGGGTCTGCAAGCACTAATCAAAATGTTGCAATTTACATATTAATGAAGTTTTTATAATGACATTTTCTTCATACACAGGGCGAGCAAAAAGGAGACTTTTATCCTTTTTCCAGAAAGCAACCACTAAATTTTGATCTTAGAGAATCTTTGAAACTTTCCCAAGCCAGTTGGAATGGCATTTATGGATTTTAATCAACTATAGAAAGAAAGTACAAGCTATGAGCTGTACATGTGCTGTTGTGATCTTTATAAGCAATAATAATTCATTGTATATACATTTAGGCATTTGTAATTACCCAAATAATAAGGATACATTTGGCAGTGAGGATGCTGTGCACAATCAAGTCCTAATCATTTTTCAGGAAAGAAAAAGCATCCCACTAAAATATGAGGGAAGATAAGAAGCATTCAAAAGCTGTGTCAGAAGTGTCCAGCTGTTTTCATAGAATATAGGTGATTTCCTGGTGCTAGCAAAACCCAGAAGAAACATTATAATAACTATAAATGTTTATAATTACAAAGAAGCCCAAGTATGAAGATTCACAAAAATAGAATAAGTGGCTGAAATTAGTTAAAACCATCTTCTTAATAACGAGGTCCTCTGATTATAAAAGTACACTTTAGAATGTATCACTGAAAACCAAGCTGAAAAAACAAGTTAGCAATCTGTCATTAGAATGTGATCCCCCACAGACAATATGCTCATAAATGGAAAGACAGAAATTCCAACATTCATCATCATTCAATCAATGACATTCTTGGAAATTCAGGCAAAAACAAAAAAAACCTGTGTCATATTTTCTTTAATTATCAAAAGAACATATAGACACAATATTTTTATGGGAATTATTGTCTGAATCAATAGCATTCTGAAACACTACATATCTACACTAAAGGGAAAAAAAAAAGAGAAAGAGAAGTGGCCCAAACATTTTTGTGTGAATTCCTAAATTATATTGTAGAAAATATTTTATGTGAAAATTTTGTTGTCACTATCCTGAAAAAACAACTGCATTTTCCCAAATCCTAACCCATCTTGTTTTCTAGGAAATTATGTGAAAATTATTGCTTAAATATTTCTAAAACTAACAGTGTAATAGTTGATTTGTTTCCTATATAAAATTCTATGTTATAAAAACAATTTAGTACCTAGGATCTGGAAAATTTCTAGGACATTAAATAATTTTAAATTACTATTATTAAAAATTATAGAATGCATCATAAACTAGTCCTTAAAACTGAAAAAATTAAAACATAATAATTATAAGTATAGATCAACTTAGCTTGGCTTAAGTGTAAGTTAGATGTATGCTTTTTAAATGGCAGTGAATGAGAACAGACAATCTTGTTTTGAATTCATAGAAAGACATGCCAGCAAGGGAAATAATAAAACAGATCTTACTTCTTTCCACAGCAGGACAAGAACACCCATTCAATTGGATTAGATGACATCATGCCAAGAGCCATTAGTCCAATCATTGACTTGTGCCTGCAAGTGCTACCGTTTAGACACATGGAACCACTTCCAGTCACATCTGGCCACTTGGGCATGAGAGTTGGCACAAGCCTGCTGTGGAAAGAATGAATGTCACTGCCCAAGCTATTTACCCCAAATCCTTAACTATTGCAGGGTTATTTCTCTTAATAAAAGAGGATCCTTAAAACCGTAAGCTCTCAGCTGTGCATTCATGATCCACCGAAATTTTATTTTTCTTCCTCTTCTTCACTTGAGTGGTTTGGTCTCTGAATAGCTTC
Organism: Graphiurus murinus; assembly: GCA_004027655.1. Taxonomy (NCBI): domain Eukaryota; kingdom Metazoa; phylum Chordata; class Mammalia; order Rodentia; family Gliridae; genus Graphiurus; species Graphiurus murinus. The sequence continues at coordinate 11,465 of PVLC010007793.1, read as the reverse complement.
AATCTAGCTGCAGGCCTTTGCACCGTTGATTGCTCATGTTCAGGTATTGATTTCAGGTTGTGCCAATTTATTGAAATTGTACTTAATTTCAAAGGACTTCCATCACTTGCTGGAAGACCAGTTTGCGTGGATGTGGACAAATGACTTCCCTCCGGGGAACCTGACCTCTTCCCATTGTAGGTATATTCAGGCCTGCCCATGACAGAGAATAATTGTTCTAATCTTTTACTGGTTATCACACAGGTCTCACAATTGCTTCATTTTCCAAACACAAAAAGAATATTTTGCTTAATTTTATTTACCTTGTTCCCCCCATCCTTATTAAATTTAACTCAATTTATTTATTTGGACTATTGAAGCATAGCAAACAATGAATTCTGGAGAACTGAGTTGTATACAATTGTTAGTGATTTGTCTTTTTTATAGTACAGTTATCCAGAATTAAAGAATAAATACAAATGTATGTGCACAAATATGTACATACATACATACACTTCAGTAAGTTAGCCATAACACAAAAGCTAGAAAGATTTGATTGTGTTCTAGACCCCCCTTTGCCACTGTCCAATTTTGTGCCACTTTTTGTTTGCTGACCTGGCTTTTTGTCAAACCTCACTGTGCCTAGTCATTGTATCTCCACATTATGCTGTGATTATTTCTGGTACTATGTGATTACTACATACAACAGTTGTAACTTGTCAACTTGATCCTTTTTTTCCTAAAGAGGTGTGTTTTGGATTTTGTTTAATCTAATTCAAAATAACATGAAGTTGGGTGGGTTTTTTTGTTTTGTTTTTTTGTTTTTTGTTTTTTTTTTTACTAAAGATTGAACCCAGGGACATTCTACCTCCAACATACACCCTAGCCCATTTTTTAAATGTTTATTTTTAAACAAGGTCTCACTAGGTTGATGAGAGTATCACTACTTGCTTAGGCTGTCCTTGAACCTGTGATTCTCCTGTCTCAGCCTCCCAAGTAATGAGATTACAGGAGTGTGCCACCAGGCCCAGGATAAGAATGGCTTATTAATAAGGTTTTCCTTCTTCCAAAATTAGCGTCTGACATAGACTTTTGCCAACCTAATGTTTTTATAGGTATATATCACCGTCTTCAGTGCATAGCCACACCTCACTCTGAAAGAATCTGAAAATGTGGTCCAGCTGTGTGCCTCAGAAGAGGCGAGGAAAGCAGAGTTTGGTAACAGCTAGCAGTCAGGTGAGATCTCAGCCATATTCTCCAAACTAATTTGACAAAGGTACCTTGTGCTTGAAAGTTCAGTGATCTAGCAGATAGTTTGATCTACAGTTAGATATATGTTTGCTGTATCTGCTAAAACCCTGTGTGGTACAAGGGTAATGGGCACCAGGAACCCAACCCAAACAGTAATATCTGTGAGGTGCTTAGATTGTAGCTGCCTGATTGATTTGACTTCCATCTCTAGTTTTTAGTCATGAACTGAGCTTCTCTGAGAGTATGAATGGCCCTAGCCAGAGCCCAGCTTATTAGTGCTTGGAGGGATTTATTAAGTCAAAACGGACAATGATTTACACAACTGCCCTGTGTATGCATGAGCCTATCAGCTCTGACCTCAACCAAGATGTTCTGAGTCTGTAATTAATTTCCCAGCCCAAGAGACAAATCTAGATATTTTGAAATGAATCTCCCACTTTGTACCAAATGATCTACTTTTCTTCTTTAAAAACAAAAAAACTTTTATTAGTGCATTGTAATTATACATCTTAGCAAGGTTTGATGTGATATAAACATACATACACACAGCATATGGTATGTTTCTCTCCAGATCTCCCCAGCCCCTACACTTCCACTGTACATGTTACTGAGATTGGTACTGATACATTCACATATGGACATAGGATTATTTGAACTATTTCCTTCAACAAGCTTTCCACCCTCCCTTCAAAGGGCTTTAAAAAGCTCAGTAAAGATATATGGAACATGAAAATATAGAGACAATTCTCCAAAAAGTAAGAATAAATAATAATATCATAACAATAACAAATTACCAGAAAATAGTGAAGAAAAAACACTTAAGTTTTCCAGTTCTTTAATTTCTTTTAATTCCAATTTTCCTCCCTCCTTTTTCTTCTTTTCTGTCTTTCCTTATTTCTAGTATGTTCTATGAAACATTTTTCTTGTTTGCCAAATCAATACTAGAGGGTTCTATAATTCTTTTCCCCTTTGCTCTTCTTCACGGATCCCCTCTGCCCTACCTAATGAAATCTAAAGACCTGTTGAGGAGGCCACAGGTAGGGTCATTTTGCTATTATTCTTCTCACATCTTCTCTTCATAGGTGGGATATCTTCCAGTCTCTGGGTTCTCAATGTGAGTACATCTTTATTCCAATTGTTTCAAAAAGCTTCTATTGCAAAAATTTCTCACAGAAACATTGTCACAGAATCTTGAAAATAGACCATAACTGGACGTGATGTTAAGAAACACATTTAGTATTTATGCAATGATAAAAATGCAAAAAATTAAAAGGTTTTCACTAAAAGTAAAAATATCTTGTACTTATATAAACTAATATATTTATTTTTTAGCACTATTTACAGTTTTGTGAGTTTCTTCAATTAGAAAGAAAATATATTGCATATATTGGATAATTTGTTTATGAAATAACTACAATTGAGGTTGTTGTTATTGTTTTGTGGTACTAGGGATTGAACCCAGGGGCATTCTACTTCTGAGATATACCCCCAGCTTTATTTATTTATTTTTTTAAATAAGGAGTCACTAAGTTACAGAGGGTCTTGCTATGTTGCTGATGCTGTCCTGAAACCTGTGATCCTTCTGATTTAGCCTTCCAGCTACTGGGATTACAGGTGTGCACCACCATACCCATCTACAATTGAGATTTTTATTTAGCTAGAATATCCACTCTTACTTCCTTCTTTTCCTTATCAGAAAAAGAGTTCACACCTGCTTGTGACGTGTTCCTTCATCTGTTCTTTAACTTACAATTTTTTGCTTGTTTGTTTGTTTCTTTTGTGGCACTGGGAATTGAATCCAGGGACATTTCACTCCTTAGCTATACCCCCAGCCCCTATTTTATTTTTTATTTTGAAACAGAGTGCCATGAAGTTGCAGAGAGCCTGGCTATAAGCTTTCATTGTCTAGAAGTCACATAGTAACTGATTTTTGTAGGTACAACACATACTAGGCATAAATTCTATTGCACAGAATCCCTTTTTTATTCACAAGATCATTTTCTAGTGGAAGAGAATAAAACAGATATTACTGGTTCCTTGGTGGCCCACTTTGTTTTATGAGTTGTTAATATATGTTCCATGTAAAAGATTGGTATTAAAAATATTTTTCTTTTGATATCTAGGACATTATATATGTTAGAAAACCATTATTATGCTACAATTGACTTTAGGAAATGGCTTTCCAAAGTAGAACACCCGAGAAAATTGCATGGGGTATAATTTTATGAGTGAATACATATGTCCAATCTGTTATTAATGGCAGAGGCAGCAAAGTTCCATTAAATGTTATATAGTAAATTGCCTGTATGATTACAGCTGCCTGTATTATGTATATTAATATTTCAAAGGATCTCGATCTTTAAGTTTCATCGTATAAAAAAACATATGATTCAAATATATCTTATTTCTCAGAGAAAGTAATTAGTTCCAAAGACTATTTTTGTTGTTGTCTACTGTCATCCAAACATGTATATTATTCCATATGTTGATTTTCTTCCAATATGTTACTCTTTAAAAGAATATTTCCATGTTCAAATGAGTTGCTCACTGTCGTCTTGCCATATGGAATCTAAAGGTTCTTCATTCTTTGTTTGCCAAACAGAACAGTCAGACTTCTCACATTTGAGAGTGACCATATCCCATTCTCTCATACCTGTAATTTTTGGCATATGACATTCTCTACACTTGATTCTGTTGAGTATCTTGATACCTTGAGTCTAGTTTTGGTATATAGTGAGTTGTCCATGCTTATGTCTGTTTATGCCACTCTACTATTAGTTCTGTTGCCTATAACATACAACTAACATTAGATATTCAATGAATGCTTGCTTCAATGGACTAAATGCTTATGGTCCCCTAATATTCTTATATTGATACTTTAACCCCCAATGTAATTATAATGGGAGTTGGGGCCTTGGGGAGGTAATTAGTTCTGAGGTAATTAGATAGAGTCCACATGAATGGGATTAGTGCCTTTATTAAAAGAACCCCAGAGAGTTCTCTCACCTTCTTTCTTCCATAGAAAGATACAATGAGAAGATAGCAGTCTGCAAGCCAAAAGAGAGCCTTCACCAAAACCCAAACATGCTGGCACCCTGATCTCAGACTTCTAGTTCTCAGAACAAGGACAAACTAATTCATGTTTTTTGTAAGTCACAAAGTATATGGCACTTTATTGGAAAAACCTGGACTGAGGCATTGTCTAAACGAATACATTACAATAATTAGTACTTGACAACAGTTACAACTTCAATGATTTATTTTATTGTTTCTTAAAGACTTATCCTATGGATTATTAAACATGGAAATATATATATTTGGGACAGATAAATAAACATATATGGGTATATATTCCCATGTTTATAAAAGGAAAAATTCTAGCACAGAATAAACCAATGGCATGATAATAAAACCAAGACTGCCACTTTATTTTTAGAAACAACCCAAGCAGGGAAGAGGATCTGGAAATAGGAGGGGTTAAAAGAGGCCATCTGTATCACCTTCTGTGAGCTACATTTTGAGTACAACCTATGTAAACAAAGATGGGGGAGTTGAGCAGATTGGAGCCTACCAGCCCACAAAATAACAATTCAAATTAAGGATTGAAATTGGGCAAAAGACATTGGTCCATTGGGGGTATAAAACAAATTTAGCAGGATATGGAACAGTACAGCAGTGATATAATGGAAGTTAGATAGAATAAGTTATTTCATTCTCTTCATTTTTTAGCTCTTTCTAATTACTCTTAGAATATGCCATATTCTTTAAATTTTTAATTGCAGTCATTATGAGAAATAGTCTTTTATTATGGAAAAGTAGTTGAAGTTAGGCAACTGTCTGGGCAAATGTAGGAAAACATGTTATAAGAATATCTTTGGAGATAGCAGAAACTAAAAGAGGTTATCTCTATCAAAGTTTCAATCAAGGAGTATTATGTTCACAGTGCATTATATCTCTGGTGTACAAAATAACAACAGTTGTTCTTTAGTGGCCACATACAATTAGTTATTTCCCTTCTAATACACCAAGCAAGGTGACTTCGTTTCCAGGGTCACCTTCCATTCAAAAACCATCTTGGCTACATGTTTGCAAAAGCTATTAACTCACAGCAAACAAAGGCTGTGCTTTGTATAAATGTACAAAGCCTTGAGAAAGCTTTCAGTTTTGGACAGTCACAATTGAGTTATTTGTATAGGTATAAACATTTATCAAAGACCACCCATCTCTTTCCATAGCACAATGCTAACCAGTTTAATGGCTGTTAAATCTGAGTAACAAGAATGTTATTAGCAACTCTTGTGATTTTACTTTCTTTATTGTTTGCCAAAAATGTGCTCAGAATTAAATAGGATGATAATTTAGATCTGAGATTCTGATAAGCAGATTGTGAATGAGGCTCTTTTAACAGGAGAAAATGTGTAGACATTTGGCAAAGACTAAAGAGAAACATTTCTTTCCTGATCTCAAGTAGTACCCTAACTATTCATTGACCTTTAATTCTGCTTTAGAAATGACAGTCATTAATATGAAGTCCTTCACTTTTCTATATTCAAAGAAATAAATCTCTGTTTCCTCTCTCTTTTTTTTCTCACTGTTTTGTAATAGAGAAAGTGTTCTTTCCTTTGTCAGATGCAAAATCTCTCTGCCAATATTCTGAATCTCATTTCTCCAAGTCTTCACAATATTAGCTGTACTTAACAACACCCTTTAAAACATATCTTATTATAATTGTTTTCATAGCTCTTATCAAATCTTCCATTATTTTGCTTAAATACCAATATTTTTCTCCTCATCAAGAATTGAGCTTCATGATGGCAGGAGAGGTTCAGTCTATATTATCCTCTGACTCAACATGCTTGCCTGGTATGTTGTAGGTGCTCAAATTACATTGAAAAATAAATGATTATGCAAAGTATTTACTGTGCTTAAAGAGATTACAAGTTGGTTTACTAATAAATTCTAAGGTCATTTCCAGGATTAAATGATAGATGTCAACATTTAAAAGTGTTCCATCAAAAATAGCTATTATTTGTTGTGTTATCTGCATGAAGTAATGAGTTAGACTTTAAAAAACTGGATATGGGTCAACACTCTGGGAATTCATTTGGAAATGATAAAACTTAGAACAATTATTATTTTTATGTGACCTTGAAAAGTCTTAGCATATAAATGAGTTGGATGAATGAGTACCTTACTTTCTTTACAATTATAAATTTCAGTGGCTTTGCAGGCTGAGTCATTACAAGAGTGATAACATCATTGTGACTTGATTCAATGACAAAGCTTCCAAGAAGATGTGTGATATGAAATAGACCCTTTAAAACAACAGAAATTAGACAGAACTTACCAGATCTAAGGACTAGCATGGTAGGCACAAAGGATGAGATTCTTTGCCCACTCACTAGGACCTCAGAGTACGTCCAGTCTGGTATTTAAACAAGTAATCTGAGCTCAGTATGAGCAGTGTTAGCCTCTGAGAAATATATTTCAGAGTTGCTTTTGAATCCCAGCAGAGAAAGTAATTAATTTAGCCTTAAAAGTCTGGGAGAAATGTATTTATAAAGCAGGAAAGAAAAGTAGAAGTTGTCTGGATAAGTTAAAGAGGGAATGTTAGTCACAGAGAAATGAATAACTAGATATACAAAGCTATATAAGTACTTGAAATGTTTGAGAAATGGCAGCAGTCTAGAACACATATTATGCAAAACAAGAAAGGAAGAAATGGAAATTGTGGAAAACAGGCAGGAAGGTGAAGTTTGTAATAATTTCTGAAGATCACTTTTATTTGAATCAATCAAAAATCTGTCATGGAAAAAAAACCAAGAAAAAATAAAAGAAAAAGCAAAACTATAGCAGTTATAAGACATTTGTGACATCACTACAGAAAAAAACCCTAATTGTCTTCATTTCTAAGCCAAATGGCAGAAAACAAGGCACCAGAAATATCAGTAATCACTAATGATTTTCTTTTCTTTTTCTCTTTCTTTCCTTCCTTTTTTTTTTTTTTTTTTTTTTTTTTTGTGGTACTGGGGATTGAACCCAGGAACATTCTACCTCTGAGCTACACTTTCACCCTAACTTTTAATTTAATTTTATTTATTTTGAAGCAGGGTCTCACTAAATTGTAGAGGCCTAAGTTGGCTGAGGCTGACCTCGAATTTGTCATTCTCCTACCCCAACCTCCTGCTTCCTCACCTACCACTTGCTGTTCAGTACAATCTACCTTGTACCACTTGTGATACCTTTCATATCTCAGGTAAGTATTTCTAACTGTTAGAACCTTATTTTCATCCAGAGGCATATCCTCAGGCAATTTCAAAGACAAGTTTTTAGTTATCCATTCTATTGGGCATGGGAGGTATAGTAGAAGACAAATGGAATGAATGTAGTATTTTGACTTAAATAATATCTTATAGATATAGGAGGCATCAAATATTTAAATACAAAGAGTTTCAGGACAGGTTTGAGAAAAGAATATAAGCAGATTGCTGGTATAGTGAAAATGCATAGGAAAGTACAAATATAAAAAGAGAATTAAACAGAAACACACACACATGATATTTGTTAGGATAGATCCTAACAGGGCATATTCATGCTTACTTTTGACCTAGTAGAAATGAATTTTTGTATTTAAAGGAAAAACTTCGAACTTTCCCAGTTCTAAGCAACAATGAAGAATGTTTTACGTAAGATTTAATTATGCTCTATATTGGCAATTCCATTTAAATCTTAATTTGAGATTCCCTATGGCTTCCCTCTAGACCTGTAAACATTATTTTGCCAGTAACCAATGCTTGACCTTCTTGCTGCCTGAAGATGCCTCAAATAGTGACTTCCCAATCCTCCCTGCTGGTTGTTAGAAGAGTAATGGGGTCATAACCTCAGACTGACAAATGAATGAGAGCCCAAGGACTCCTTTTGAGTGTCAATTTTTTTTGTCAAAATTTATCTACAGTCTCAAACAAACAAAGCTCCTATAAATACTACAAAAGTGGCCATTCAAACAAAAGAAATAATCAAGTTGCCAGGATTGAGGGCTGAGATCTGAATATAGTATATATCTAATTGCCACTTTATTTTGAGGTTCACTACTTAGCTACATTCCTCTGTCCAGGTTTTAGTTCTTTTTCCACTACCAGGCAATGGAATGAAGAAGCAGGTGTTAGGCAAGGCGAATCATCTGTCAAAACCAACAACATTAGGTGAATGTGACTCTAGGATAATAAACTGCTTACATACAAATCTTGGCCCTAGCACTTCATAACTCATGATCTTGGACAAATTATTTGAATGCTCAGTGCTTCCTTTTTCTTGTATGTGAAAAAATACCTGCCTAACAGATTTGAAGCAAGTGTGAAATGGTTAATACTGTTATTGTCTTGCCTTGATCACAACACCTTTAAGAACCCCTACAACTTTGGTTCTCATACACAGAAAAGTTTCTTGAAAGAGTGATCAATAACAATTGTCTCCATTTTTTCCTTCTATTTTCTGCATTCAACCCAGTTCAATTTTTCAATGACTACCATACAGAGATATCTATTTCAAGATTATCTGTCTCTGACATTCAACACCTTCAAGCACTTCTTTCTCAATAAAACTCTCTGATTCCTTGGTTTCCAAAAGATCATACTTTTCTGGGTGCTATCTCGCTCAGTAACACTTCTATTTTTGTCAATAAATATTTAAATTCCACAGAGCTAGATTGTAGGCTTCCTTCTCCCTATACTGTCTCATCCAAGGTAGCCTCATGCAACTTTATGACTTCAGATACTATCTTCATGTGATGACTCTGATTTACAATTCCAGGTCTGACTGCAGTTCAGACTTCTCCATGGGCCTTCAGACTTATTCTGGAATCATCTACTAACTCTATTGATAATACTCACTTGCAAATGCAATATAAATCACAAAAGTAAAATATCCAAAACAAAATGTGTCCTACTTGCCATCCCCGATTTCTTCAAAATCCACTGAGTTGCCTCATCTTTGAGTGAATCAAGTTTTGGAGGTTACAACTTCTTTGGGGTAAAAATAAAAAAAAAAAGTTAGAGTGCTCTTGTGATATAAGTTTCAGAGAGAAATAAAAAATGCCTTATTAACATCTGAATCCACTTAAAAATTCAGAACATTCTATTATCAAAGGAGGGAGAGATGGATAATAGAAAAGAATTAACAGTTTCTAATATAGAAGGAAATAGATAAATATTTTGTGAAAAAGAATTAGCAGTTTCTATTATAGAAAGAAATAGATAAATATTTTGCGAAAAAGTAGAATGTTCTATTTTCAGTTTAGAAAAGAGTGATTAGTTAATCAAAATTACTGTGGTCCTGAATTTTATTTTATCTAAAAAGCTATATTTATAGTATAAGGGTTCTTGTCCAGGCCATGACATTATATACACATATACGTATACATACATATAAACATATATCTCTACAACATTATCTTATTATAATGGCAGAAAATTCTGTATTCCTTACAGGGAATGAAAAGCCAAAGTTATGTCTATCAGTTGAATATAATATCTATATTATATTATATATGTATATGTGTGTGTGTGTGTGTGTGTGTGTGTGTGTGTGAATGGAGATTGAACCCAGAGCCCTTCTACCTTCTAGTTATACCCTCAGGCCTTTTTAATTTTTTGTTTTGAAACGAGGTCTTGCTAGGTTGCTTAGAATCTCACTATTTTCTGAGACTGCCCTCAAACCTATGATTCTCCTCTCTCAGCCTCCCAACTACTGAGATTGTAGGCATGCACCACCACACCCAGCTATTTCTAATATTTTTGTAAATTGAAAACATATCAGAATCTAATGGCCAGAACTAATGTTTTGATATCACAATATAATCACATCAATAATGTGCTTATTGTTCCCCTCAGGGATTCTATAAATCCATCCAGAAATAATTAAAATTCACAGGAAACACACACACACACACACACACACACACACACACACACACACACACACTACTAGAGTCTATAATGTCCAAATTGGTTTACAAGGTACAGATGTTTTGAATTTAAAACCAACTTTGTCTTACTTAAAATTAAATTGCAAATGTAGATGGCCCATGATATTTGCTCACTCCAGGCTTATGCTTTTTCATTTTTACATTTGGAGTCAAAGAATGTACAAATATAATAGAAGCAGCAATAACCAAGGTTTCTCGTCTTAGAAATCAAACATGAGTTTAGATTTAGCCTTGACTTGAGACCCCTTGATTGACATTTCCATTGCTAGAATTAGTCTCAGTCATTTCAAGATCCAACTAAATTTCATTTTGCCTTATCTGCAGGTTATCATTCTTGCAGGAATCATCTCATCCTGGCAGGATCTTGATTTAAGGCTTTAAAACTCAGTGAGGCTCAAAGAGATTTTACAAGGTCAAAAACAGTGTAGGTTTGTTTCATAATACAAAACCTGAAGATGGAATGCCTGCTTGGGAAAGGTCTCCACAGTGGTTAGACATGTCTCATACTGCATTCTCTCATTCACAATTAGAAAGACTTTTAAAGCTGTCTGCTTCATAGTTTTCTTTTATGATGTGATTTCAATAATTCTTCCAGGTATTGTTATGATATTCTGTTTCTCCCAACTTATTCACCTCTGGAGAGGCTTATATGGAAAGATATTAGTATCAGTGAACACTCTGATAGTATACTTTGAAAGTACTTTTTCTTTATTACATTTTCACCTAATCAGATAGATTTTTCTCCTGTTAATATTGGCCTTTGGTCTCATAAATTATATATTGTATAGAAGCATCTATAGACAGGCAATTAGATATTTTAGATATAGATATAAAAGAATCTGTAGATACACAATATTAACAAGGAGGATGTAGGTTAGATCAATGTCATTCAATAATGGCATATTTTAATCAGTAGCAGGATTAAAAAGGAAAAAAATAAAAAGGGAAAAACATTTTTGCTGTTAATATTAGCTAAAGTTCTGAAGTTTGCAAATATGGAAATGTTATATAGAGAAGAAGAAGGTTGTGAAAGAGGACATTCAGAAATATCAGTGGAGCCGGGCGTGGTGGCGCACGCTTGTAATCCCAGCATTCGGGAGGCTGAGACCGGAGGATCCGGGTTCGCGGCCAGCCTCAGCTACCTAGTGAGGCACTCCGCAACTTAGTGAGACTCGGTTTCAAAATAAAGAATAAAAACTAGGGCTGGGGGTATAGCTCGGAGGTAGAATGCCCCTGAGTTCAATCCCCAGTA
>PVLC010007792.1:0-55717 GCA_004027655.1 Graphiurus murinus | reverse complement strand
TAGCCCTTTTTATTTTTTATTTTGAAACAGGGTCCAGCTAGGTTGCTGAGAATCTCACCAACTTGCAAAGGTTGGCCTCGAACCAGCGCTCCTCCTATCTCCGCCTCCCAAATCCTAGGATTTTGGCATGTGCCACCTTGCCAGGCTGCCGGAGGTCTCCTAAGATCCACCAGCCTGAGCCTGGGGCTGTGCCAGGGCTCAGGACATCCTCTGAGGGAGGCGGGGAATGCAGACCCTCGTGGCTGCCCCTCCAGCTTCCTGGAGGCCTTGGATTGGCAGATGTGGGAGAGTTGACCACAGGCCCGAGTGGGCAGAGCGTTGGGGACACGTATGCGTGTGTCCTGCTGGCCCCTGTGTTTGCCTGGAGGAATGTTACAAACACACCTTTGTCTTCCCCTCTCCCCACAAGCCTAGGTTCCTCCCCCATGCCGCCCACCCTGCTCTAAGTGCCATGGGCGCCCCTTCCCTCCTCCGCTCACACGGTCCCTCTGCAGATCCGCAGACCTACTATTACGCCGTGGCCCTGGTGAAGAAGGGCAGCGGCTTCCAGCTGAACCAGCTCCAAGGCAAGAAGTCCTGCCACACGGGCCTGGGCCGGTCGGCCGGCTGGAACATCCCCATCGGCTTGCTCTACTGTGACCTCCCCGAGCCCCGGAAACCTCTCGAGAAGGGTAAGCGACAAGCAGGGGGGACACGTGGATGGCGTCCGGGCTGGAGGAGGGAGGTGAAGGGTCTCCAAGTGGCAGGGCCGCTGCAAGGATGCCCTCCTTGGGAGGTGGAGGCTGAGCCTTTCCGGCAGAGGAAAGGCCGCAGGGCCCACTGTGGAGTCAGCCTGGACCCCGGCGGCCGGCCCTCCTGTCTCCTTCCCTAGAGTTCCCTCTCTGCTGATGGGCGTCCCGTCCTACTAGAGGTTACTTGGGTGGCTGTTAGCTGGCCATGAGGCTGGCCTGCAACTCGCTAGGTGTTTCTTCTTCTGTCTTTAGTGCATGGGGCTCAGAGGGGACCTCCCTTTCTCTCTCTCTCTCTCTCTCTCTCTCTCTCTCTGTCTCTTGTGATACTGAGAATTGAACCCAGGGGCATTCTACCTCCAAGCTACACCTCCAGCCCTATTTTTTATTCTTTATTTTGAAACAGGGTCTCACTTAGTTGCAGAGAGCCTCACTAAGTAGCTGAGACTGGCCTTGAACCTGCGATCCTCCTGTCTCAGCCCCCCAAGTACTGGGATTACAAGCGTGCGCCACCATGCCCAGCTATTCTTTCTTTATTTTTGAAACAGGATCTCACTAAGTTGCGGAAGGTCTCACTACTTGCTGAGGCTGTCCTCAAACCTATGATCCTCCCGTCCAGCCTCTCAAGTACTGGGATGACAAGCGTGCACCACCACACCCAGCTTCTCTCTTTCTCTCTCTCTTTTATATTTTGGTACTGGGGTTTGAACCCAGAGGGACTCAACCCCCCAACCCTATTTTCTAGTTTGAAACGGGGTGTTGTTAAGTTGTTGAGAGGCTATCTAAGTTGCTGAGGCTGGCCTCGAACCTGTGATCCTCCTGTCTCAGCCTCCCAAGTACTGGGATGACCACACCCAGCTGGGGACCTCTCTTGGAGCTGACAGGGCAGGGAGGAGGAGGAGTTGGAGTCGGCCGAGGAGGCCTAAGCAAGCCTTTGCTGGTGGGATGGCAGGCCTGTTTCCTTGCTGGGGTGGTTTCAGGATGGGAGTTAACTTGCTCCGGTTTGCAAAGCCCGGATCCCGCCCAGCGAACACAAGTAACGCAGCTAGGCCTGGGTTGACGGTGGCCTGTCGGTCCCTCGGTCCCTGGGGAGCTGGGGCTGGGAGATGCCGCTGGCCGTGGCCGGCCTTGCTCACGCCCTGAGGTCTTTTTCTCTGTGTCGAGCAGCAGTGGCCAGTTTCTTCTCGGGCAGCTGCGTCCCCTGCGCGGACGGGGCGGCCTTCCCCCAGCTGTGCCAACTGTGTCCCGGTTGCGGCTGCTCTACCACCCAGCAATACTTCGGCTACTCGGGCGCCTTCAAGTGAGTGAGACTGTCCGCTCCCCGCGGTGACCAAGGTGCCAGGTGTTCCCAGGGCGGCCGGAAATAGAGTCCTGCCTGCCCATACGGGCATCCAGAGGGGGTCGGGGTACAACCGCCAGCTCCTGTTCTTTCTTTCTCTTTCCTTCCTCCTTTCTTTCTCTCTCTCTCTCTTTCATTCATTCTTTCTTTTTTTTTTTTTTTTTTTTTCGGTACTGGGAATTGAACTCAGGGGCATTCTACCTCCGAGCTACACCCCCAGCCCTATTCTTATTCTTTATTTTGAAACCGAGTCTCACTAAGTTGCGGAGTGCCTCACTAGGTAGCTGAGGCTGGCCGCGAACCCGGATCCTCCGGTCTCAGCCTCCCGAATGCTGAGATTACAAGCATGCGCCACCACGTCCGGCCATTCTTTCTTTCTTGTACTAGTGATTGAACCCAGGGGATTCTACGTCCGAGCTACACCTCCAGCCCTATTTTTTTATTCTTTATTTTGAAACAGGGTCTCACTAACTTGTGGAGTGCCTCACTAGGTAGCTGAGGCTGGCTGCGAGTCCGAATCCTCCAGTCGCAGCCTCCCAAATGCTGGGATTACAAGCGTGCGCCACCACACCCAGCTCTGGTTTTATTTTATTTTATTTTATTTTTTGCAATACTGGGGATGGAACCCAGGGGCATTCTACCTCCGAGCTACACCCCCAGCCCTATTTTTAATTCTTTATTTTGAAACAGGGTCTCACTAAGTTGCAGAGGGCCTCACTAGGTAGCTGAGGCTGGCCTTGAACGTGGATCCTTTCGGTCTCAGCCTCCCAAATGCTGGGATTACAAGCGTGCACCACCACGCCCAGCTGATTTTTTTTTTTTTTTTTTTTTTCAGTACTGCAGACTGAACCCAGGGGCATTATTCTTTATTTTTTGAAACAGGGTCTCACTAAGTTGCAGAGTGCCTCACTAGGTAGCTGAGGCTGTCCTCGAACCTGTGATCCTCCTGTCTCAGCCTCCCAAGTACTGGGATTACAAGTGTGTACCAGCTCTCTATTGGGAATTTATTTTATCTATGTATTTATTTTTATTTTTAATGTGCTTTTATTGGTGCATTATCATCTCACATCATAACGTAAATCATGTTGACATTGACATACATGCACACAGCACTTGGCGCCCCTGCCCTCCTTAATCGGGAATTTTAAAACTCCCTTGCATTCCAAAGCGCCTCAGTTTCTTCTTGACGCTTTGGGGCGTTGCAGTGGGGACCCCCTCCTTCACAGAGCTCATCTCCCCATCGCATGGGGACCCTGGAGATCCGTAGCCCCTGGCTCTGCCTGAGGGGCTCCCCAGATGGGCCCCTGTTGGGGGGGCAGTGCGATCAGGCCCTCGGGCACATGGGGGCCTGCCCTGCAGGAGCCTTCCTAACGGGCTTCTTCCTTGCAGGTGTCTGAAGGATGACCTTGGGGAGGTGGCCTTTGTCAAGCACTTGACCATCTTCGGTAAGGGATAGGAGAGTCTGGCGGGCCCCCTCTCCATCGTCAGCCTTCTAGGGCCCTGCCCCGCCCTTCTGCCTGCTCAGCAGTCAGACGTGAGCGCACTGGGTCTCTCCTCCGTCACTGCTCGGGTTTCCACCTGTGCAGACGCGGTACTCCTGGGGTCCTGCTCCTGATCCTTGGGTCTCTTTCCATCTTTCTCTGCACACGATGAATCCGCCTCTGGGACCATGCAGCCTCGTAAAGGACTAGGAGCTGGCCCGGCTGACCTCGGGCTGTCAGTCACAACTGCCCTGGTCCCCGAGGCCTGCGTGCCTTGGTCAGCCCATAGTCATTTTCCTGCACGTCCCCTGGACCTCTCAGCTCGAGTTCTTACGCTCAGCAGGCTGGTGGGGCTCACGGCTCTGCCGGTGTTGGCCTGCTCACCTGCGTGTTCCCTGCCCCAGAGCACCTGCCCGAGAAGGCCGACAGGGACCAGTACGAGCTGCTCTGCACAGACAACACGCGCAGGCCCGTGGACGAGTACAAGCACTGCCACCTGGCCCGCGTCCCTTCCCACGCCGTCGTGGCTCGCAGTGTCAACGGCAAGGAGGACCTCATCTGGGAGCTCCTGAGCGCCGCGCAGGTACCCCGCCCGCCGTGGGCACCCCCAAACCGTGCCTGGAGCGCCCTGCGTGGACTGGGGGCTTTTTCTCCTTGCCTTCTGGCTACTCCTGCAGTCCTTGTGTGAGCTGGGTGGGGTGGCGCACTCTTGTAATCCCAGTACACTTGGGAGGCTGAGACAGGAGGGTCGCAGGTTCAGAGCCAGCCTCAGCAACTTAGCGAGGCTCTCAGCAATCTAGCGAGACCCTGTTTCCAAATAAGAAATAAAGTTGGGCTGGGGATGGAGCTCAGAGGTAGAGGGCCTCTGAGTTCAGTCCCTAGTACCCACCACCACCCCCCAAAAGAAAAAGAAAAAGAAAAAGAAATCCTTGAATCCTTGTGTATTTACGGAACCCTACCACCTATCAAATTTCCCAGAAGCCGGCCGGGCGTGGTGGTGCACGCTTGTAATCCCAGCATTTGGGAGGCTGAGACCGGAGGATCTGGGTTCGAGGCCAGCCTCAGCCACCTAGTGAGGCACTCCGCAACGTAGTGAGACCCTGTTTCAAAATAAAGAATAAAAAATAGGGCTGGGGGTATAGCTCAGAGGTAGAATGCCCCTGAGTTCAATCCCCAGTACCGCAAAAAAAAAAAAAAAAAAAAATTCCCAGAAGCCCCAGCAGCGAGGAGCCGGTATTACTACCCGCCGCCCTGTGCCTTGTTGACCAGTGGCGTCCGAAGAGGCTGACTACCGCTGTATTCTGTCCCTTTCCATCCAAACCTGGCCTTCAAGGCCCAGCACAAACACGGGCACTCCCAGGAAGGCTCCCATCCAGGAAACAGCCTCCCTCCCACCGTCCAGCTCCCTGACTGGAGAGGCAGCTGTTCCCTCTGCCGGTTCTGCTCGTCTAGAAAGGCAGACGGTGGGCGGGAGCCACCTTCCTCATCCAGTCTTCCCCTCTGCCATCAGTAGCAGAAGCAGTACCAGGCGCAGTGGTGCAGGCCTGTAATCCCAGTACGTAGGAGGCTGAGACAGGAGGCTTGCGTGTCTCAGAGCAACCAGAATGCACTGTCTCTCTCCATTCCGCCATCTTTTTTTGGTGAGGGAGTACTAGGGATTGAACTCAGGGGTGTTCTACCTCCAAGCTACACCCCTAGCCCTATTTTTTTTGTGTGTGTGTGGTACTAGATATGGAACCCAGGGACATTCTACCTCCGAGCTACACCCCCAGCCCTATTTTTTGTCTTTATTTGGAAACAGGATCTCACTAAGTTTTGGAGGGCCTCACTAAGTAGCTGAGGCTGGCCAAGAACCGGGATCCTCCAGTCTCAGCCTCCCAAGTACTGGGATTACAGATGTATTCCACCATGCCTGGCTTAGCCCTATTTTTTATTTTTATTTTTATTCTTTTTTATTTATTTATTTTTCACTAGGGATGGAACCCAGGGGCATTCTACCTCTGAGCTACACCCCTAGTCCTGTTTTTTATTCTTTATTTTGAAACAGGGTCTCACTAGATTGATGAGAGTCTCACTAAGTTGCTGAGGCTGGCCTCGAACCCACGATCCTCCTGTCTCAGCCTCCCAAGTACTGGGACCACAAGCGTGCATCACCATGCCCGGCTCCATTCCGCCATCTTTCATCTCCCACTTTACTGCCAACAGGAACATTTTGGCAAAGACAAATCGAAGGACTTCCACCTATTCAGCTCTCCGCACGGGAAGAACTTGCTGTTCAAGGACTCTGCCCAGGGGTTCCTAAGGGTCCCCCCTAAGATGGACTACAGGCTGTACCTGGGCTACAATTACGTCACGGCCTTGCGGAACCTGCGGGAAGGCGTCTGTGAGTACTCACTTGGAAAGCACCCGGTGACTGGCGGAGCTTGGGAAAGCTCCAAGGGCGGGGGTCACTGGGTGTCTTCTGGGGACCGCAGCCTCTCCTGGCTCTCCCTTTTCTGCCCTGCCTGCGAGCCCAGTGTCAGGCTGATGTGAAATGGCCTTAGTTACGGTGACATGCTCCGGACATCACCAAGGGCTTTCAAGGAAATCCACATTTCATTTTATTTATTTTATTGTACTGGGGATTGAACCCTGGGGGCAGTCTATCTCTGAGCTACACCTCTAGCCCCCCCCCCTTTTTTTTTTGCGGTACTGGGGATTGAACTCAGGGGCATTCTACCTCTGAGCTACACCCCCAGCCCTATTTTTTATTCTTTATTTTGAAACCAAGTCTCACTAAGTTGCAGAGGTCCTCACTAGGTAGCTGAGGCTGGCTGCCAACCCGGATCCTCCAGTCTTAGCCTCCCAAATGCTGGGATTACAAGTGTGCGCCACCACACCCAGCCCCAAGCCCCATTTTTATTCTTTATTTTGAAACAGGGTCTCACTAAGTTGTGGAGGGCCTCACTCAGAAGCTGAGGCTAGCCGGAAACCCGAGATCCTCCTGTCTCAGCCTCCCAAGTACTGGGATTACAAGAGTGTGCCACCACACTTGGCAAAAAATTCACATTTTAAATGACATTTTAAATGACTTGTGTTGATCTTGCATCATTTCTTTTGCTGGTTAGCCAAGCAGGAAATGGGTAAAATAAGCATTCATGAAGCCGGGTGTGGTGACGCACACCTGTAATCCCAGTACTTGGGAGGCTGAGATAGGAGGATCACAGGTTCTCAGCCAGCCTCAGCAACTTAGTGAGACCCTCAGTCTCACCTAGTGAGACTCCATTTCAAAAAAAGGAGGGGGTTTGGGGGTGTAGCTTGGAGGTAGAATGTCCCTGGGTTCAATCTCTAGTACCATGAAAACAAAAACAAACACCTGCTCCCAAGTATTGGACAATTTCAGCCAGTACTATGGTTAACATGTGCTGTATTGGACCTGGGGTTCTAGAAAGGTCTATCCAGCCATTAGGTCACTGTGGTTTTGTTTGATCATTCATTCATTCATTCCATGCACATATATTGACTATCTAGACACAAACCCTGCTAGACGCTAGACCTTCGAACATCTACGAGTGAGATCCTGCTGTCCTGGAACTTTCAGACCAGGGAGAAGACAAATATTCGAAGACTAGTCCCAGAATTGAGTGATCAGTTGCAAAACATGATCTGCTTAAATGGAGGGAGAGGACCCCAAGAAAATAGACTGGTTCGATGAGCATGCAAAGCAAAGGCAAACAGGCCCCCGGCCAGGGTGGAGGAGAGCCCTCTCTCCCGGGAAGTGACTCGGGGGCGGAAAGATGAGCAGGTGTCTCCTTCCTGATCAGACAGGCATTACACTGACCAGACGCTCGCTCTGCAAAGAAAACGGGTATGCCAATCGGAGCTATGTCCTCCTGCCTGGGAAGTGACATTAGACCGTGGACATAGAGCTAGGAACATATCGGGGGGCTCGGTGCTATTTTAAAAAGTAGGAGGAAAAAAATTGGACCAAAGTTATAGAGTGCCCAGGGCTTAGAGAGAATTAGCCCTCTCAGAATAAGCTTAAAGCTAAGTCTAAATGGAAAGAAACCAGCCGGGTGTGGTGGCGCATGCTTGTAATCCCAGCATTCGGGAGGCTGAGACGGGAGGATCCGGGTTCGCGGCCAGCCTCAGCTACCTAGTGAGGCACTCCGCAACTTAGTGAGACTCGGTTTTAAAATAAAGAATAAAAAATAGGGCTGGGGGTATAGCTCGGAGGTAGAATGCCCCTGAGTTCAATCCCCAGTACCGCAAAAAATAAAATAAAATAAATAAATTAAATAAATAAATGGAAAGAAACCGGCCAAGAGGTTCTGCATCGACTTTGCTTTCTGAGATGACTAATTCCTCTAGTGGGGTCTGTTTGTTTAGTGTCAGTATAGGCCAGCATTGGCACGAAGACAGTAGCATTGGTCAATACCAGGTGACAGCTGCCCCCCCTCCTTTTTTTTTTATTTTTTTGTGGCACCATGGATTGAACCCAGGGGCATTCTACCTCCAAGCTACACCCTCAGCCCTATGTTTAAAAATTTTTATTTGGAAACAGGGTCTCGCTAGGTTGATGAGGGTCTCAACTACTTGCTGAGGCTGGCCTCAAACCTTCGGTATCCTCCCGTCTCTGCCTCCCAAGTACTGGGATTACAAGCATGCGCCACCCCGCCTGGCTGGGGGCCCCCTCTCTTCTGACTGCGGCTTCTTCTCCTTGTGCTACAGGCCCCGAAAGCTCAAAGGACGAGTGCAAGGCAGTGAAATGGTGTGCGCTCAGCCACCACGAGAGGCTCAAGTGTGATGAATGGAGCGTGAGCAGCGGAGGACAGATCGAGTGTGAATCGGCCGAGTCCACGGAAGACTGCATCGCCAAGATCATGGTACGGCACCCCGGCCTCCCCGGGGAGCAGCGTCCCCGCGCCTGCCGCCCGCTGGCCCCCTCTCACGGCCCAGCTCCTTCCCGGGAGTGATGAGGAGGCCCGGGGGTGCAGGGTCCTTTCCCTGACTTGAGGAGCGCAGCCGGAGGAGGTTCTGAATCTTAAAGAGTTTGTGGATCTGAAGGATGCACGAGGGTTTCCTCCTTGTCTGAGCGATCTGAGGCGCGCCCTGCTGGGGGAAGCTGGCTCGTGGTGTGGGAGTCTTGAGACCAATGGTGACGTGATAAGAGGGGTAGGATTCTGTGTTGATTTTTGCGGGCAGGTACAAATTTGCTTTGTTGCCCGACAGAACAGTCCACGTTGGCTTATAGAGAAGTCTGAACAAATTGGAGGTTATAAAGGAGAAAATCGAAAATACTTATAATCATGCGACTCAGAGAAAACCCTTTGATTGGGATATCCTATAGATTGCTTACTACTCCTTACTCAGCTCATGATCTCCAGCGAGCTTTTCCTCTATTGTAAATCTTTCTTTATAAACCCGATTTGGGCCAGGCACAGTGGCACACAAGCCCAGGACTTGGGAGGTGGAGACAGGAGAATTGCAGCTTTGAATCTAGCCATGGCAACTTAGTGAGACCCTCAGTAACTTAGTGAGAGCCTGTTTCAAAATAAAAAAATAAGCCAGGCGTGGTGGCGCACGCTTGTAATCCCAGGACTTGGGAGGCTGAGACAGGAGGATCCGGGTTCGCGGCCAGCCTCAGCTACTTAGTGAGGCCCTCTGCAACTTAGTGAGACCCTGTTTCAAAATAAAGAATAAAAAATAGGACTGGGGGTATAGCTCAGAGGTAGAATGCCCCTGGGTTCAATCCTCCGTACTACAAAAAATAAAATAAAATAGGACTGGGAGTGTAGCTCAGGCGTAGAGAACCCTTAGGTTCAATCCCTAGTTCCACAAAAAGACAAAACAAAAAGCTGACTTGGAGCTTCTGTGTTGGCGAGTAAATCTAAGATGCTAGGAAGGCAGGAAAGCTCCAAGCTCTGAATTCCCTCCTCCCCGATCCTTTGCCCTTCCCTTCTCTTCCATTTGGGTGTTCATGAGTTGGATCTTTTATAACAAACCAAGAAATTTATTCAAATAAGCACGTCTCCTAAAGGCAATAGTACTCCCTGCTATCGTCAACTGATTCTTGTTGAAATCTGTCAGTTCTTTTTGAGCCGGTATGAATAGCCACACACTTTTAAAGCCATCTATCACGAAGCAGAAAGAGACCATCAACCCATTCTTTTATATTTTATACATTTAAAGATATTACTTTATAGTGTTATTATTATTATTATTATTTTTTTTTTTTTTTTTTTTTTTTTTTTTTGCGGTACTGGGGATTGAACTCAGGGGCATTCTACCTCCAAGCTATACCCCCAGCCCAATTTTTATTCTTTATTTTGAAACAGGATCTCACTAAGTTGCGAATTGTCTCACTAGGTAGCTGAGGCTGGCCGCGAACCCGGATCCTCCGGTCTCAGCCTCCCAAGTACTGGGATTACAAGTGTGCACTACCATGCCCGGCACTTTATATTATTTTTGACATACATTTCATTTTACTTTTTGTCTGAGTCAAGACAAGTAAAAAAAAAATCAAACCAGATTAAAGCAAAACCTGCCAAGTCAAAACCCGAGTCTGTATACTGTTAACAGCTTGAATGGCTTGGATGGATGCCTTCGGTACTGTGCCATGGATGCAATATACTCGATGCAAAACACATTCGTGTATGCAAAAACAAATCGAAGGCATGAAAGCGTCTTGGGAACACACCAAGTCTTTCATGCGGAAGATGAAGCACGAGGAAATGTAAGCATTTTCTTTTTTTAAAAAAGAGTTATTCTTGGACACTATAATTTGCTTTCCTCTGAAGAGGTCATCATTTGAGCCGCTGGTTTAGGAACTAGCTCGCAGACATTGGGTCGGAAACCAAAGACTGAAGTGTCCTGGGGCTGATGACCACACGGGTGTGTTCATGGGTAATGATCAGCCCGTCATTTTATTAGACACAACTCCAGGAGGTCCGGCATTCATTCATGGATTGAATGAAACAGAAATGACCAACACCGCCGGGCGTGGTGGCGCACGCTTGTAATCCCAGCATTTTGGAGGCTGAGACTGGAGGATCCGGGTTCGCGGCCAGCCTCAGCTACCTAGTGAGGCACTCCGCAACTTAGTGAGACCCTGTTTCCAAATAAAGAATAAAAAATAGGGCTGGGGGTGTAGCTCGGAGGTAGAATGCCCCTGAGTTCAATCCCCAGTACCGCAAAAAAAAAAAAAGAAATGACCAACACCACTGCTAGTTAAGACCTCTTGCAAGCAAACTGAAGGATATAGTTTACTAGGTCCCATGTCTGTGGCATATTGTCACTGTTGCTGGGAAACCACAGACCTGTTCAGCTTCCACAGAGCTGTTCTCATGCAGGCCATGGCTACAAAGGAAAATGAAGGTGACCATGGGAAACAGATCTCAGGAAACCAGCGCCCTCAGACGCCGCAGTAATAATGGTGTGACTGAGTGAGTGTACGAGGGAGCCAGGATCTGACTTAGTAACAACCCTGGTATAGTCCAGACGGTGGGAAGGATTCCAGGGCTGCAAGAGGAAGATGTATGCCTTGGATATTTGCCTGGGGTCCATGTTCTAGAATTAACGCTGAGCATGGTGTCTTTCTCATGACGGCCTCATTGGCTGCTCTCTTTGCTCCTGATGCGAGTGAATCAGTCTTTATAAATAAAGAGCGGAAGCAAAGGGGTACATCCAGGTTGAAATTAACACGGATGGCAGCTGTTCTGGAAATCATGGGTCGAATCTACAAAAATGCGTGCAATGATTCGTTTTCCATGCCACCCGTTTACTCTGGCCAATCCTCATAAAGTGGGACAGATTTCAAAGGGTATAGTTCTCCACCGTATGAGCTTTGTTTTCTGGGGATCTCAAATCTGCCTGGGCAGAAATAGGATGTTTCCATTTTATCTGTCTCTTCTTTCTTTCTCCTCTCCTACAGTTTATCACCTATGACTGTATTGGCAGTATAGTGATGTTTTTGGAATTGTATTGGGGAAGCAGTATTTTTAAACTTCAAGCTTTTAGACACGGTTTATATGTTCAGTTTAATCGCCTACGTTTACATCATAGAGGGAGATAGAAGAAACATAAGAATTGGCCTTTGTTTCAGATG
This sequence comes from Graphiurus murinus, assembly GCA_004027655.1. Lineage (NCBI taxonomy): Eukaryota > Metazoa > Chordata > Mammalia > Rodentia > Gliridae > Graphiurus > Graphiurus murinus. The sequence continues at coordinate 44,083 of PVLC010007792.1, read as the reverse complement.
CATATGGACTAAATTGTTGTTGAAGAGGTTTGTTGCTGTGTAATTAGTCTCATAGACATTCAAGATAAATACACTTATTTTTTTTTTTTTTATGGTACTGGGGATTGAACCTAGGGGCATTCTACCTCCGAGCTGCACCCCTAGCCCTATTTTTTATTCTTTTATTTTGAAACAGGATCTCACTAAGTTGCGGAGTGCCTCACTAAGTAGCTGAGGCTGGCTGCGAACCCGGATCCTCTGGTCTCAGCCTCCCAAGTGCTGGGATTACAAGAAGGGTGCGCTACCACACCCGGCTTACACTTATGTTTTAAAGAAAAAGGAAGCCATGGTTATTTTCACGTTGACATCTATTCTATCGCACGGATATGTGGCCATTTATTGGGCCATTTCTCTGTCATAGTTGAGCATAGTTTGGCTCTCTTTTTGCTCTTATATATCAGATTATTATTTTTCCTGCTTAGATACCTGGCCCAAAGAGTTGCCCACATATCCAATAATTCCTTTGTGGTGTATTCCTAGAGACTAGATTGCCAGGTCCAAGGGAAATCTTGCAAATCTTGTTGAACCTAAGCTTTTTTTTTTTTTGCGGTCCTGGGGATTGAACTCAGGGGCATTCTACCTCCGAGCTATACCCCCAGCCCTATTTTTTATTCTTTATTTTGAAACCGAGTCTCACTAAGTTGCGGAGTGCCTCACTAGGTAGCTGAGGCTGACCGCGAACCCGGATCCTCCGGTCTCAGCCTCCCAAATGCTGGGATTACAAGCCTGCGCCTCCACGCCCGGCTTGAACGTAAGCATTTCTGAAATTCGAGGCTTATTAGCTCTGCGTACTAGAGCAGAATGTTTGACTCTTGCGTTGAACACCCTGCACACACCAAATGCTGAAAGAGTACTCGCCAACGAGACTAAAATGAGGGGCCAGAGCCCCCTCGGGAGGTGCCCTGCCCCCCCAGACACAGCTGGGAGTCCCTGACTTCCCCTCCAGCTCACAGAGGAGAATTCCTGGGGTCAGAAAGGTGTCGGGACAGGGAGTCCTAGAAGAAGATACGGTAGATGAGCCGGGCGTGGTGGCGCACGCTTGTAATCCCAGCATTCGGGAGGCTGAGACCGGAGGATCCGGGTTCGCGGCCAGCCTCAGCTACCTAGTGAGGCACTTCGCAACTTAGTGAGACCCTGTTTCAAAATCAAGAATAAAAAATAGGGCTGGGGGTATAGCTCGGAGGTAGAATGCCCCTGAGTTCAATCCCCAGTACCGCAAAAACAAAAAAAAAGATAGGGTAGCTGACCGTGGGTCTTTATTCTTGAGTGACTTCGCAAGGCAGTGGGCATCATGATGGTTAGAATGACTGGGTGAAAAGGAGAGTACCTTTTATTTTTTAAACAATTTTTATTGCTGCGTAATAATTATATACAATAGTGAGATTCGCGGTTACATATTTGTCCATGCACACAAGAATCTGGCCAATTGTCTTGCCCATACTTCTCCTTTCATCTCCCGGCTCCTTCCCCGTGGCCCCTTCCTCTGTTTTACTGGTTTCTCTTCTATTTTCATGAGATCCCTCTTCCTCTTTTTTCCCCCCTCTAGCTTTCATATATGAAAGAAAACAAATGACACTGGACTTTCTGAGTCTGAGCTATTTTATTTAACACCATGCTCCCCAGTTCTATCCATTTTCCTGCAAATGATATCATTTCTATTTTTTTTTTTTTTCAGTACTGGGAATTGAACTCAGGGGCATTCTACCTCCGAGCTACACCCCCAGCCCTATTTTTTATTCTTTATTTTGAAACGGGGTCTCACTAAGTTGCAGAGGGCCTCACTAAGTAGCTGAGGCTGGCCGCGAACCCAGATCCTCCTGTCTCAGTCTTCCAAATGCTGGGATTACAGGCATGCGCCACCATGCCCGACTAAATGATATCATTTCATTCTTCTTTATGGCCCAGTGAAATTCCACCCACCCACACCACACCACATTTCCTTAATCATTCATCTGTTGATGGACACCTAGGCTGGTTCTGTAATTTGACTACTGTGAACTGTACTGTTATAAACATGCATATGAGCCGGGCTTGGTGGCGCATGCTTGTGATCCCAGTACTTGGGAGGCTGAGACTGGAGGATCCAGGTTTTCGGCCAGCCTCAGCTACTTAGTGAGGCCCTCTGCAACTTAGTGAGACCCTGTTTCAAAACAAAGAATAAAAATTAGGACTGGGGATGTAGCTTGGAAGTAGAATGCCCTTGGGTTCCATCCTCACTAAGTAGCTGAGGCTGTCCTCGAACCCGGATCCTCCTGTCTCAGCCTCCCAAGTACTAGGATTACAAGCGTGCGCCACCATGCCCAACTTCGCAAAAATAAAAAATAAAAAAATAAAAAAATAAATAAACATGGGGTATGCATGATTTCCTATAGTATGCTGACTTTAACTCTTTAGGGTAAATACCAGGAGTAGTATGGCTGGATCGTATGGTGGTTCCATTCCTAGTCTTTTGAGGAACCTACATACGGATCGCCATTGTGGATTGTAAAAATTCACAATCCCACCGACAGTGTATAAGTGAGTACATTCACAGTCTATACTGGGTGTGCCTGGCTGATCCTTTGGAGGTTCAGAATGAGCAACCGCTCTCTCCCTGGTTTTCGTAACTTGTGCTGGGGAAGCCTTTCAGTGACACAGCTGGAAGGGCAGGCAGCACAGGAAATGACATCGTTGCCATCTGCGGTGCCTTGCCGTGTCTTTGCAGAACGGAGAAGCCGACGCCATGAGCTTGGATGGAGGATTCGTCTACATCGCGGGCCAGTGTGGCCTGGTGCCTGTCCTGGCGGAGAACTATGGTAAGCACGGGAGAGTGCCTCTCTGTTTTCTTCCTTGGGAGCCGTGGAGAGAGGAGATGGGAGAAGCGCAGGTTGATTCATCCCAGAGCTCCCCCACCTAGGATCCCCACCGCCATCTTAAAGGATGAGAGCTACTGTGTCCTCCAGCGGTGGGGAGAGAAGCTCTCTGCTGCAGAGTCCTACTCATGTGACCCCGCTGCAGAGAAGCTGGGACTTCTGGCAGGCCTTCCAGTTTCCAGAACTCGTGCTTTCCTGCTGCCCTGTGGCAGAGATTTAAATAGAGTCAGTCGGCACCCCCACTGTGGGCTAGGCGCAGATCGAGTAGGAAACACAAAACTCCTAGTTTGTGGACAAGTTCTAGAGACCAGCAGCATGCAGGAACTAGATCATGGGAGTCTGGACTTGGGAATTGGTGACATGCGTAGTTTTTGTTGTTTTTATTTTGCTTGGTACTGGGGATTGGACCCAGGGAGCATTCCACCTCTGAGTCTCTCCCTCAGCCCTTTTTATTTTGAAGCAGAGTCTTGCTAAGTTGCTGAGGCTGGCCTTGAACCTGTGATCCTCCTGTCTCAGCCTCCCAAATGTTGGGATCACAAGTGTGGGCCACCACATCTGGCATGACACATGTAGTTTTATCTGCCTTTAAAAAAAAATCTCATTGGTGCATAAGAAAGGCAGGCTTTCCCAATCTGTTCATAAGTGTATAATGCCTTCTTCATTTTCTTTCCTCCAGAAAGCACTAACTGTAAGTCATCACCAACAGAAGGTGAGTTGGAATTGGTAACCGCAGGAATTAAAAGGTGAATTCCCCCCGTTTTAGGGAAGCTTAAAATTCATATCACAAGTAGATAAGGCAATGGCAGAGATCAATTTTTAGAATGCAAAAGTATCATGAAGGGTGGTCATTGTTGACGATGGCTATTCCTTTGCCCTTGGCATGACCTGTGCACGGGACTTCTCATTCCGTTTAAAAGGGGTGTACCAGCACCTGCTAAGGATGCATAAAGCACCCTAGGGCTCCGGGAGCCTACAGATTGTCTAGAGACATACATCCAGAAATCAAACCCAGACCCTTCCCGCTGCCTCGCACCACCTCCAGTTACACGAGGCCTGCACATTTTTGGACGAGAGTTAGCACCAGCCAAGGGACTTTATTTGTTCCTTACAGCACCGAGAGCCTTACAGAGGCGGATGTCTAGGAGCGTGAAATGACCTGAACTCCCAGCCCGTGCTGGGTCCAGCAAGCCAGGCCAACCTGGCTCTTACCCGGGGTTCTGGCTAGGGGTGGACCTGGGAAGATGGGGCAGGAGCAAGCCAGGAAATCTCACCCCAGGGTGAGCACGGGGCCCTGCAGGTCATATGCCAGGGAGACAGCAGTCTGCACGTCGGCCCTCCTTTCTTCCACTGAGAACAACCCGCTAGGCGCCTCCTATCACCGGAGAAGCCAAGCTCCTTAGCATATCTAGAAAGAGCCATTCTTACTCCACGATACTAAGGATTATGTTTTCTGTATTAATTTATGTTTCTCTATTAATTTAGAAACAGTATTCTAAATTAATTAAATTAGGAAACTGAAATTATGGGTTGATGTGCTATTCAACAGTGTAAAGACCAGCAGGTATTGGCTGCTGAAACCACTGCTGATTTTTTAAAATATATTTTCCACCTTGTATATTTATTTTGGCAAAAAACGATTATATTCTCCCGATCAGAAAATGTTCAGCCTGACAAACCCTTATTGTTTATCGGGCTTTTTACTACTGCATCCCAGTATGTGTTAATTCATGAAATGTTGGAGTTCCTTTAGCTCTTCAGCGCCCAGTCCTCTGATATAATACATTAGGGTGAAAATTGCTGGGTTTTAGCTTGAAAAACTATGCATTCAGGCAAGGACGATGTACCAGTCATTGCTCTAGTGATAATGTATTCTTAGTATTTTTTTGGGAGGGATATCTTTGTTTATTTTTGAACCAATACTTATAAAAATTGTACTTAACAAATAACAGGGTACCATGTGAGCATAGTGGTTTTCTTTTCTTTTCTTTTTTCACGGTACCCAGGGGCACTCTACCTCCAAGCTACTTTTTTTTTTTTTTACCCCAGCCCTATTTTTTTACCCCTTATTTTGAAACAGGGTCTGACTAAGTTGCAGAGGACCTCACTTAGTAGCTGAGGCTGGCCTTGAACCTGCGATCCTCCTGTCTCAGCCTCCCCAGTACTGGGATTACAAGCTTAGTATTTTGTTTTTACAGTTGAGATTAATCTCTTCCTCTTTCACACCACTTTGGTAATTACACAGATCCTCTCGAGACACAATGAATGACTCGGGACGTCTTTACTGCCCTAGGCAGACAGGGGCTTTAACGGGAAGCCCATACTCTGGCGGCTCCGGTGGCCCCAGCGGTATTAACACCTGCTCTCTGGCGCCTTTCTCCTTAGGGTATTACTCTGTGGCGGTGGTGAAGAAGTCAAATGCTGACATCACCTGGAACTCTTTGAAGGGCAAGAAGTCCTGCCACACCGCTGTGGACAGAACCGCCGGCTGGAACATCCCCATGGGACTGCTCTACAGCCAGATCAACCACTGCCGATTCGGTGAGCGAGTCCCAGGGAGGAACTGTGGCAGGGGCCAGGCTGGAAAGAAGGGTCCCAGGAGCCCGGCGTGGTGGCGCACGCTTGTAATCCCAGCATTTGGGAGGCTAAGACCGGAGTATCTGGGTTCGAGGCCAGCGTCGGCTACTTAGTGAGGCCCTCCGCAACTTAATGAGACCCTGTTTCAAAATAAAGAATAAAAAATAGGGTTGGGGGTGGAGCTCAGAAGTAGAATGCCCCTGGGTTCAATCCCCAGTATCCCCCCCCCGCCCCCGCACACAAAAGATCGGTGCCAAGGCCTGCTCCTTTTCCGGCAGCCAAGGAGTTAGGCAAATGGAAGGTTATACCGGCTGCTGTCGGCCTTATAGAAGAAAACCTTCCAAGACGTCTAACCAATGATTTCAGCTAACTTTCCCTTGCTCAGAACTTAGGTATATCTCCATACTTAGTCGTAGGAGAGAAATCTTTCATTTGAGCATGTTCCTACCCAGGTAAAACGAGATTTTTCTTACTAAGAAACCAAACCAAGGGCAATGGGTACCGGATAGCTAGCTAGCAGGTCCTGCCATGGGGATTCTGTAGGCGACATGAGTGTGACTGATTGCTCTTGGGCCTCTTGGGGTGTTGGCTGGCTCTTTCAGTCACTGCCACGCTGCTGGGATTCTTCTAAGGGGTAGATATCAGTTTACTTTTCTGTGCCCTGTGAGTATCACCAGGTTATAGTTCATTTCTGCCTCCCTTAGAGTTCTGGGAGCAAGATCCCCAGACACAGATGATGTTATACAATAGTTCTGATGTACATTCGCTTCCTGAGTATGTCTGCCCTGCCACTTCCAAATTTGGGGAACTGTTTTAAAAAGGAGGAGCCTCTAAATCTGGTTATGAACTCAGCAAACCTTTGCATGTGGGGGGGTTGGAGAGGAGAGCGTGTCTCTGCACCTGCTTGATACGAAGCCAGATGCAGCTGTGGCCACATCTGGAAATCTTAGGCTTCTGACCAGAAAAAGGCACCACCTCTGCTCTCCTGAGCCTGCTGGTGCTTCTGCAGCCCTGAGGAAGCAGCTGAACGGCAAGGACCTCGCCCACCCCACTCCCAGCCCTTTTTTGAGTTTGAAGATGTCGTAAAGGCTCTCCCATAGAGTGGCGAGGAGAGGGGACATCTCAAAATACATGGCAATCGCTCAGGAATTCCATTTCTTCTTGTCTAGACGGGGGATGCTCAGAGACATCCCCCCCACCCCCCGAAATGTAATGTCACAAGCTGCTTTTCTCAAGCTCAACACGTTTTCATTCATTCATTCGTTCATTTGTTCATTTTCTGTCGTACTGGGGATTGAACCTCTGAGCCACACCCCCAACCCTATTTTATTTTTATTTTGAAGTTAGGTCTCACTAGGCTGATGAGAATCTCACTACATTGTTGAGGCTGTCCTCAAACCCTAGGCTCATTCTACCTCCGAGCTACACCCCCCCCACCCAGACCCATTTTATTTTTATTTTGAAATAGGGCCTCAGTAGGTTGGTGAGAATCTTACTACCTTGCTGAGGCTGTCCTCGAACCTGCGGTCCTCCTGTCTGAGCCTTCCAAGTACTGGGATTATAAGCATGTGCCACCACGCCCGGCTGATAAGTGTCCTTTCACAGCCTATAGCTTATAGCCTATAGTTGGCGGGTGGGAGGCCACAGAATGGGTTCCTGCGTTCTGTCCCTCCTGGGCCACGCAGCCCTGGGGTGTGATAGGTCGAAGCCGCTTGTGAAGAGCTGTCTTCTTCTTGTCCTTCTGTGCAGATGAATTTTTCAGTCAAGGCTGTGCCCCTGGGTCTGAGAAAAATTCCAGTCTCTGTGAACTGTGCATCGGTCCAAACGTGTGTGCCCCCAACAACAAAGAGACGTATTACGGCTACACAGGGGCTTTCAGGTGAGTCTTTCAATGCCAGCACGAGTGTAACAGCAGCCCAGCCTGGACCAGATTCCTTTTAGAAACCAAGGGGAGAGTTGAACGTTGTTAGTCCATCAAGAGTCACATGTATTAGCGTAGAAGATTTTACAACCAAATGGATGATACGGCTTACTTACCAGTTCCCAGTTAGGGGCAGTTTGCCCTCCATATTTGACAGTGTCTGGAGATGATTTTGATTATGACAATGTTGGGGAGGGGGTGCTACTAGCACCCAATGGTAGAAGCAGCTAAACACCCTGTAATGCATAGGAAAGCCCTGTAGAACAAAGAGTGATCCAGCCCCAGCTGTAACTAGTGCCGGAGCGAAGAAACCCACGATAGTTGAGTAAACGCTGAGTCAGGAGTTTGGCTTACTCTGGATAATCTAGAATTATAATCATCTGGAGGTCCAGAATCATGAAGTGCACAGTTTCTAGATTCTTCACTACAACCCTACATTATAGAACGACTACCATTCTTATAGTGACACCTGAGTTCCTTATGATATTACTACTTTTTAGCTTCCAGCCTTGTTCCATTACTTCCTTTCTGCTTCCTGCCTTGTTGTCTGGTGGTTCGTGAATGGTGGTATTGCAATTGAACTTCCTCATAGTGAAGGTTATTCCTATTTTCCAGTTAGAACTACCTCTTGAATTAATAGTAAGTACAATTCAGACTCCACACAAATTTTTTTTTTTTTTTTTTCTGTACTGGGGATTGAACCCAGGGGCATTCTACCTCCAAGATATATCCTCAGCCCTACTTTTTATTCATTATTTTTGAAACAGGATCTCACTAAGTTGCGGAGGGCCTCACTAAGTAGCTGAGGCTGGCTGTGAACCTGTGATCCTCCTGTCTCAGCCTCCCAAGTACTGGGATTACAAGCGTGCACCACCACACCCGGTGACTCCACACATTTCTAATTGCGCAACATAGAGTGTGTTGTTTTCACAGGGACTTAACAGTTTGGTAGACTTAAAATGTAGTCCCGCCGGGCGTGGTGGCTCACGCTTGTAATCCCAGCATTCGGGAGGCTGAGACCGGAGGATCCGGGTTCGCGGCCAGCCTCAGCTACCTAGTGAGGCACTCCGCAACTTAGTGAGACTCGGTTTCAAAATAAAGAATAAAAAAATAGGGCTGGGGGTATAGCTTGGAGGTAGAATGCCCCTGAGTTCAATCCCCAGTACCGCAAAAAAAAAAAATGTAGTCCCTTTTTGACCTTTACTTTGTCTTTTTCTGGTGGTAACATGTTTGATAATTACAGGTCAAGGGAAAAGATTCACGCTTTGCTTATATAAAAAGGATTCTTTTTTCTAAAAATGCCTTAGAAAGCTTAGGCATGGCATAAAACATGTCAAATTGACAAAAGGACTCTGCGCTCAAAAGAAAATACAATGCAGTCAATATAGGGCACAACAGGTCCCCTACCTTTTTAGCTCGCTATCCCCAGACTCTTGAACAGCTGCAGGAAGAGGCAGGTGCTTTTCCTTGAAGCAAGGGGTCGGGCCTGGGCCTGTCGTGCAGGTGTCATCTCTCTGGACCTCTGAGTAAAGCCATGTAGGCACTGAAGGACACACTACTTCACTGCCTGCGTGGTACACACTTCCAAAGGATTTGCATTAAAAAGTAATAGTAGGCGGGGCGTGGTGGCGCACACTTGTAATCCCAGTATTTGAGAGGCTAAGACTGGAGGATCCGGGTTCGCGGCCAGCCTCAGCTACTTAGTGAGGTACTCCGCAACTTAGTGAGACTCGGTTTCAAAATAAAGAATAAAAAATAGGGCTGTGGGTGTAGCTCAGAGGTAGAATGCCCCTGAGTTCAATCCCCAGGACCGCAAAAAAAAAAAAAAAAAAAAAAAAAGTAATAGTAGGTTGGGCGTGGTGGCGCACACTTGTAATCCCAGCATTCGGGAGGCTGAGACTGGAGGATCCGGGTTTGCGGCCAGCCTCAGCTACCTAGTGAGGCCCTCCGCAACTTAGTGAGACCCTGTTTCAAAATAAAGAATAAAAAATAGGGCTGGGGGTGTAGCTCGGAGGTAGAATGCCCCTGAGTTCAATCCCCAGTACCACAAAAAAAAAAAAAAAAAGGAATGGAGTTTTTTCATTCATATTTCATATGCTAGGGGAGACGTCACCTGACTGGCAAATTGATTCTCTAACTCTCCATGTTGAAGCTGGGGAAAGGATATGATCGGTTGAGAAAGCTTGTGCCAAAAATTGCGATTTCGTATGTGGAGCTGAGATGGTTTAACTGCCCGCCAACGTGGGGCCTTCTCTTGTCTTTTTCATTATTCCGTATGTTGCTTTGTGATAGACTCACAGTGGCCGATACTGCCTGGCCAGCTTGGCTCTACGAGGTGGCCCCTGGATGACACCTGTCCCGCTGACCTCCTCTCTTCTCTCTCCCTCCTCTGGGCCACTGCAGGTGTCTGGTTGAGAAAGGAGACGTGGCCTTCGTGAAACACCAGACGGTCCGGCAAAACACGGGGGGTACGTGCCTATGCTGGTTCCCGCCACATCTGGGTCACGAGGATGCACTGGTATTCAGGGATGACTTTGCAGAAGTCTTGTGGACGCTGCCAGGCTCCAAAACTTTCATTCTCAACCTGTGCATGCCAAGAAGAGAGACTCATACATCTGGAGAGGCACCACGATCAGGCTGGAGGTTCCCGATGGCCCTAAATCCCCTCTCGGACCTCCCCCAAACAGCTGAAGGCCTGCTCCCTCTCTCCCCTAAATGCTTCAGCGTCTGTCTCCCAAGGACAAGGCATTCTCTTACATATCTACAGTAAAATTACCAAGATCAGGAAATTTTACATTACATGGATTTAGTGCTACGTGGTACATACTCAGGGGTTGTCAACCATTCCAATAATTCCCTTGACAGCCACTTCCTATACTTCCTGGCCTGCCTGCTGGGAAGGCCCAAGAGGCAGTGGTGCACTAATAGCGATGGCCAGCAAGGACCGGGAGTCCTCGGCAAAAGAGCTAATTCCAACACGGGACAGGAAAACTATAGGGCGGCCCACTCGCACTGGTGTGGTTGAAAAGTAATGAGATGCCGGGCGTGGTGGCGCATGCTTGTAATCCCAGCATTTGGGAGGCTGAGACCTGAGGATCTGGGTTCGCGACCAGCCTCAGCTACCTAGTGAGGGACTCCGCAACTTAGTGAGACCCTGTTTCAAAATAAAGAATAAAAAATAGGGCTGGGGATGTAGCTCAGAGGTAGAATGCCCCTGAGTTCAATCCCCAGTATCACACACACAAAAAAAAGATCTCTTTTGAACAATAACCACAGATTATGCCTCATTCTCTCCTGGCTGGGTAGGGATGATGGGAGCGGGGTGGTCACTAATAATTACTGACCGTGTGAGTCAGTGTCGCCCCATAGACCCCCCTCGAGTGTCCCTCCTTCTCCTCCACCTTGCTGTAGCTCCAGAGGAGCCAGATGTTCTCCGGTGACCCTGGCCATGGGTTCTGGCTGATCTACCTGCTTTCTCTACCCAGGAAACAACCCCGATGCGTGGGCTAAGGATCTGAAGGAGGAAGACTTTGAGTTGCTGTGCCGTGACGGCACCAGGAAGCCCGTGAGCGAGGTGGCCAGCTGCCACCTGGCCCGCGCCCCGAATCACGCTGTGGTCTCGCGGTCAGACAAGGCGGCGTGTGTGCGCAAGGTGTTACTGGAGCAGGAGGTATGGGCCAGCCGGGGATGCCACCCTTCCTTCCTGGAGAGGGCCTGTAGGTGACGGCGGGAAGTTCACAGTTTAGTGCAGCCTGACTCCAGGGTTCTCTTTCTGAAAACTGGAACCGAGGGGCCGAGGACTGTGAACCAGAATATCTGGGTTCAAGTCTCGGCTCCGTAGCTTTCTAGCTGTGCCATCTCAGTTAGACGGTTTAACCTCTCCATGCTTCAGTTTCTTCATGTATAAAATAAGAGGAACAATAGTATGAAATAGGAATAGTAATAATAATACGTGTCCCTACTCCTCAGTTAGTAAAAGGATTAAGTGGGGGAGAGAGATCAGAGAAGGCAGGAGTGGGTGGGCAGGGAGAGGGACTTCTCAGAGGAAGGTAGCACACGGAACCTTCCAGAAGACTTTGGGGCATCCATGAAAGTTCGGAGTTGGGGGTCCAAGTGGGTAAACAGTAGGTGAGGGAGGTCGAAAGTTCCCGAGGCAGCCAGGCGTGGTGGCGCACGCTTGTAATCCCAGCATTTGGGAGGCTGAGACCAGAGGATCTGGGTTCAAGGCCAGCCTCAGCTACTTAGTGAAGCACTCCGCAACTTAGTGAGACCCTGTTTCAAAATAAAGAATAAAAAATGGGGCTGGGGGTACAGCTCAGAGGTATTGCAAAAACAACAACAAAAACAAGCTCTGCCGTAGCTCCTCTGTGTTCCCTGGGCTGCTGAGCGCCCTCAGTGACCCGTGCGAGTTCCCAGCGGCTCAGGGTCCGAGTCCTTACGCACTCTCCGTCCGTCTGACAGATGCAGTTTGGAGGGCACGTGTCCGACTGCTCCAACAAGTTCTGTTTGTTCCGGTCTGAGACCAAGGACCTTCTGTTCAGGGACGACACTAAATGTTTGGTCCAACTTCCGGATGAAACCACGTGTGACAAATACTTAGGACTCGAGTACGTGACGGCCGTGGGCAACCTGAGGAAGTGCTCGACCTCACGTGAGTAGCGGGAAGGGCTGGGAGGTGGCCGGGTAGACACAGAGGAAAGTTGACCCCAGGGGCGGGATGACCCAACCTGAGCCCGCGTGTACGGCAGGTTAGCCTGGCTGAGCAGGTAGCGGGCCGCGGGCCCAAGGCACTAAGGTAGGGAACTTATCGGACACGCAGAACTCCAGCTCATTTCCGAGAAGATGAAGAGGTTTGTGTGTACGTGCACATATCGCTTGATGTGCAGAAAACTTGTTTTTTTTTTTTTTGAGGTACTGGGGATGGAACTCAGGGGCATTCTACCTCTGAGCTACATCCCCAGCCCTATTTTTTATTCTTTATTTTTTTGAAACAGGGTCTCACTAAGTTGTGGAGTGCCTCACTAGGTAGCTGAGGCTGGCCTCGAACCCAGATCCTCCGGTCTCAGCCTCCCAAATGCTGGGATTACAAGCGTGTGCCACCACGTCTGGCTTGCAGAAAACTTTTTGTTAGTTTGTGTATGTTTGGCACTGGAGATTGAATCCAGGGGCATTCTACTTTCAGGCTACATCCCCAGCCCTTTTTATTCTTTTTTTATTTTTATATTATTATTATTATTATTATTATTATTATTATTATTATTATTATTTTGTGGTACTGGGGATTGAACCCAGAGGCATTTTACCTCCGAGCTACATCCCCAGCCTGAGTTTTTATTATTTACTTTGAAACAGGGTCTCACTAAGTTGCAGAGGGCCTCACTAAGTAGCTGAGGCTGGCTGCAAACCCGGATCCTCCGGTCTCAGCCTCCCAAGAACTGGGATTACAAGTGTGCGTCACCACACCCGGCTCTTTTTTTTTTTTTGAAACAGGGTCTTGCCAATTTGCTGAAGGTGGCCTCAAACCTGCAATCCTCCTGTCTCTGCTTCCCATGTACTGGGATTATAGGCATATGCCACCATGCCTAGCTTTTTTTTGTTGTTGTTGTTCTGGGGGTTGAACCCAGGGTCTCTCTGAGCTACACCCTTAGCCCTTTTTATTTTTCATTTTCAAAAAGGATCTTGCTAAATTGCTGAGAGTCTTTCTTGCTAAATTGCTGAGGCTGGCCTCGAACTTGCAATCCTCTTGTCTCAGCCTCCCAAAGTACTGGGATTACAGGCTTGTGTCACTGTGCATTGGCTGCAGCGAACCTTTTATTAGAGTTCTCTTATCCAATATGGTAGCCACTAACAAGATATGGCTGTCTAAAATTCAAATTAATTAAAATGGAATGAAATTAAAAATACATTTCCTCAGTCCTACCCAGGTACATTTTAAGTAGACACAAGTAGCTCCATATATGGGTCAGAAAAGAGAACATGACTGTAGAAAGTCCTTTCAGACAGTGCTGCTCTAAAGAGAACCAACAATGATAAATTCTGTTAACCCTAAAGTCGCCAAGCTCACCTGGGGCACCAGGTTCACAGAGGCGAGAGAGAATAAAACACACCTTTGGTATAACTATGTTGGGAATAACTGAATCACTTTCAAGCATCAGGACGATGTGGGGGAAGAACATATTGGGTAGGGTAGTTATCCTTCAACTGCGGTGTGTGGATAAGTGAATCTGGGCCTTAGTTAAAAACTATGTATTAGCCGGGCGTGGTGGCGCACGCTTGTAATCCCAGTACTTGGGAGGCTGAGACCGGAGGATCCGGGTTCTTGGCCAGCCTCAGCTACCTAGTGATGCCCTCCGCAACTTAGTGAGACCCTGTTTCAAAATAAAGAATAAAAAAATAGGGCTGGGGGTATAGCTCAGAGGTAGAATGCCCCTGGGTTCAATCCCCAGTACCGCAAAAAAAAAAAAAAAAAAAAGTGAATCTGGGCCCTAGTTAAAAACTATGTATTCAGGTGGCACATTGCCTGCAATTGCCTGCAATCTCAGTACTTGGGAGGCTGAGACAGGAGGATCTTAAGTTTGAGGGCAGCCTCAGCAACTGAGAGAGGCCCTGTTTCACGATAAAAATAAATAAATAAATAAATAAATAAATAAATAAATAAATAAATAAATAAATAAATAGAGCTAGCTAGCTAGGGGTGTAGAGTTCCGTGGTAGAGTTCCCCTCCTGGTACTGCAAAACAAACAACATCCCCAAAGTGTATTCCCAGGCCCTGGAGATCCTGGCTCAGCGAGTCTGTGCAGCTCAGGGTGACAGTCCTCTCTACAAGTCGCCTCTTGTCGTTCTGATGTAAGCAACGTGCTTGTCCCGGTCCACTGGTGCAAAAACAGAGTTGATATTAATGCACCCTGCGCTCTGGGCAAGGGGGCACGGTCTGGCTCTGCTGTTTTGCGCCCCGTCCCTCGCCCCCAGCACAGAATCCAGCAGGTGCGTCTTGTAGGTCAGTTCCTCACCGGCCTACTGAGGTTGGGAGTGACTTCCAGCCCAGGCACTCAGGTGTGTAAGCCCCACCCACAAGAAACAAGGCCGCAGGGCAGGGAAATCCCATTTCCACCTTTGCAGCCTTGGTGGGGCTCCGCCGCAGAGCGCTTCAGTGCAAGCTAGACTTCCGGTCACCCCACAGTTCATAATACACCTAAGCCCCTTCCGAACGTCTAACCTCTCCGTTCTGCCCCCACAGGACTCCTGGAAGCCTGCACTTTCCACAAAGGTTGAAATCCAAGAGGCGGGCGGCCGCTCTGCTAGAGATGGACGCTCGGGTGACCCAGAGCCTCCCCTGGCCTTGCTGACCCAGGGGTTCGTGCCAACCATGTCCATCTTCCCGGCTCTGCGTTGCCACATGCTTAGAATACACAATAAAACTCTTGTTGATTTCATATTTCGAAGATTCCGTTCCTTTCTAAGTGTTCCCACCAGAAGGATTCCTTTATACTATCTGACAAAATATGTCTGCCTTTATACTATCTGACGAAATATGTATGCCAGTGAACCCTCCTGAGCTCAAGACTTATCGAGGCTTTGCTTGCAGTTCTGTGTGGTGCCACACAGTAGAGGGCTTTGTGTGGTTATTATAACAGAATCTTATGAATATGGTCGTGTGTGTGTGTGTGTGTGTGTGCATACATGTGCGTGTGTGCAAGTATGCATGCACATGTGTGTCGCCAGGGAAGGAGCAGGAAGGAGGATGAGGAGTAAGTTAAGAAGATCAAATGCAAGCTGGGTGTGGTGGCGCACACTTGTAATCCCAGTACTTGGGAGGCTGAGACCAGAGGATCCGGGTTCGAGGCCAGCCTCAGCTACTTAGTGAGGCCCTCCGCAACTTAGTGAGACCCTGTTTCAAAATAGAGAATAAAAATAGGGCTGGGGGTGTAGCTTGGAAGTAGAATGCCCTGGGTTCCATCCCCTGTGCCGCCCCCCCACCCCAAAATCAAATGCTCCAGTTAGTACAGAAAAAGACGATAGGAGACTCACTTTATTTTGATATTTTAAGTGCATTCCATCTGGCATAGCCAAGGCTCTGATTCTAACCAGTTAGAAAAAGTAAAACGGATAGCCAGGTATGGTAGTACACACCTGTAATGCCAGTACTTGGGAGGCTGAGACAGGAGGATGGTAGGTTTGAGGACAGCCTCAGCAAGTAGTGAGACTCTCAGCAACCTAGGGAGACCCTGTTTCCAAATGAACACTAAAATAGGGCTGGGGTGTAGCTTGGAGGTAGAATGCCTCTGGGTCCAATCTCCAGAATCTCAATCTCTCTCTCTCTCTCTCTCTCTCTCTCTCTCTCTCTCTCTCTCTCTCACACACACACACACACACACACACACACACACACACACACACACAGAAAGAAAAAATGAAACTGAAACATCTTTCAGTAAAAATCATCCTGAGGCCGCAGCAGTGTCTGCCCTGTCTCCTCATTTTCTGGTAAGACAGAGCCTTGTTTGTCTGTGTCTCTATTATTATTGGCAAAAAACACACAGAAACCGATTTCTTCTTCCACCTACATCCCTGGAGCCATTTCTGGTAAAAGTCACCACCACCCGCCAACTGTTAAACGAAGCCACTTATTTAATTCTTGGGTCCGTTTCCTGCGCCTGACACAGCTGACCACTCTCTTCCTGGGAGCTCTCTCCCTCTGAGCTGGCATCTACCATGGGCGCATCCTACCAGCCGGGAAGTCTCTGGGAGTCTTCCTGGAGTTGCTCTCGGGATCCAGTGCCCTGTCACTTCAGCAAGGCTGGGGACTCCGAGCTGCCATGCTGATAGTTGTGACTCCAGCAACAAGTACTCCCCCCCCCCATCCCTCCCTCTACCTCTGGATCTACACTGTAGAGTCCTACAGTCACCTGACGCCCAACCAGTCAAAAGCTATATCCCCAGCTTATAGTCAAAAGCTAACCTAAACCTATGGTGAAGAAACAGAAGCGTTTCCACTAAAGTGGAACGTGGAAAAAAATGCAATTCACAGTGTTTTAGAGCTGTTGGCCAATACACTGACAGGAAAATTAAATCGAATATATATATATATATATATTTTTTTTTTTTTTTTTTTCGGTACTGGGGATTGAACTCAGGGGCATTCTACCTCTGAGCTATACCCCCAGCCCTGTTTTTTATTCTTTATTTTGAAACAGGGTCTCACTAAGTTGTGGAGGGCCTCACTAGGTAGCTAAGGCTGGCCTCAAACCCGGATCCTCCGGTCTCAGCCTCCCGAATGCTGGGATTACAAGCGTGCGCCACCATGCCTGGCTCTAAATCAAGTATATTTGAAAGAAACATCAAAATTACTATTATTTCAAAGTGATAACTGTATGCCTAGAACATCAATAGGAATAAATAATAAAATATTAAAAGGCCAGGCGTGGTGGTGCATGCCTGCAATCCCTGTACTTGGGAGGCTGAATAGGAGGATCACAGGTTCAAGGACAGCCTCCACAAGTAGTCAGAGTTGCATCAACCTGGCAAGACCCTGTTTCCAAATAAAAAAATCAAACCAGGCTGGGGGTGTAGCTCGAAGATAGAATGTCTCTGGGTTTGATTCCCTAGTACCACCAAAAATAAAAATAAAACAAAATAAAATATTAAAAGCAGTAAAACAAAATTTAGTCAAATGGAAAAGAGTTAAAATATAAAATAATTTTCCCTTCCACAAATAATAGTGAATTGTATAATTAATTATAATTATTGTAATTATAATAATTATAAGAACAAATAGTGTATCTCTTAGGAAGCTAATAAGAGCTACATTTTTTTTTTTTTTTTTGTGGGGTACTGGGATATTACGGATAGATACAGAAGGGCCCCTGGAAGACCTCATAAATGGTGTTTGGAGTTGATATAATTGAATCTCGAGGGATGTAATCGCAGCGATGGATAAATCCAACACAGTAGATCTGACCGGAGGGGGTGGATCCTCGGGGGGGGGGGGTGCAGCCTTGGAGATCACATATGGTTCCTCCTCCCCTGCTATCTCTCTTGCTTCAGCCCCCATGACATGAGGCGCACAGCCCATGCACTCTCCCTCAGTTTACCTCTTCCGCCATGCCCTCAGATCCGTGGTCCCCAGCCTCACATGGACTAAACCCCAAACCGTAAGAAAATACATCTTTCCTCTAAATTACGTGGTCTGGTCATTAGATGATGGCTTTGAGAATGCCGAGCGGAACATGGGGGTTAAATCAAGGGCCTTACGCATGCTAAGCAGGCACTCCACTACTGAGCTACCTCTACAGTGCTACAAGCCACATTTAAAAATGACTTAGAGCCGGGCGTGGTGGTGCATGCCTGTAATCCCAGTACTTGGGAGGCTGAGACAGGAGGATCCGGGTTCGCGGCCAGCCTCAGCTGCTTAGTGAGGCTCTCCACAACTTAGTGAGACCCTGTTTCAGAATAAAGAATGAAAAATAGGGCTGGGGATGTAGCTTGGAGGTAGAATGTCCCTGGGTTCAACCCCTAGTTCCGCAAAAAAATAATAAAATAAAAATAAAAATGACTTAAACCAGGCATGGTAGCAGACACCTGTAATCTTAGTTCTTGGGCGGCTGAGACAAGAGAAGTACAGGTTTGAGGCCAGCAAGTGTGGCATCTTAGGGAGACCCTATATCAAAATAAAAAAGGGCTGGGGGTATAACTCAGAGACAGAACACTCCTGGGTTCAATCCCCAGAACTACCAACAAACACCCCCAAAATGTACAAAAGAGACATTGCCTTGGGTGGGAAGTCTTGATAGTATAAAGATGCCGATTCTCCTTAAATTAATCAGTATACAAAGAAATTTTTAACTTGAGAAAATGATACTAATGGACAACTAAAAATAAACTGAAGTGAGACAGATGAGAAAACTTCTAAGAAAAGAGTAATGACAGCGGATTATCTATTTCCTCCATTTTAAAAAATGTATAATAAGTTCCTGGACCCTGGTGTTGGCGATGACTTTTTAGATATCACAACACAAACACAGGGCACAAAAGCAAAAATAAATAAATGGGACTATATTTTTTTTAAAAAAGTTTCTGCACAATCAAGGAAACAATCAACATAACTAAATGGCCGCTTATGGATTGGGAAAACATATTTGCAAATCATATATCTGATAAGGGGTTAATGTTCTAAATCTATAACAAACTCACAGCTCAATAGTAGAGAAACAAATAGCCTGAATTAAGAAATGGTCAGAAGACCCAAAGAGGCATTTCTCCACAGGAAAAAAAAATTGCCAAGAGGTATCTGAAAATGTGCTCGACAAGCCAGGCGTGGTGGCGCACATTTGTAATCCCAGCATTCGGGAGGCTGAGACCGGAGGATCGGGGTTCGCGGCCAGCCTCAGCTACCTAGTGAGGCACTCCGCAAATTAGTGAGACTCGGTTTCAAAATAAAGAATAAAAAACAGGGCTGGGGGTATAGCTCGGAGGTAGAATGCCCCTGAGTTCAATCCCCGGTACTGCAAAAAAAAAAAAAAAAAAAAAAAAAAAAAAAAAAAAAAAAAAAAAAAAAATGTACTCGACATTATCATCGTCAGGGAAATGCAAATCAAAACCACCCTGAGATACACTTCACGTCCATTAGCTTGGCTATTACCAAAAAGTCAAAAGATAGAAAATGTCGGTGAGGGCGTGAAGCACAAGGAACTCTTGTACACTGTTTATGGGAATGTAGATTGGCACAGACATTACGAAAAATGGTATGGAGGTTTCTAAAAAAAAAAAAAAATCAAAATAGATCTAATGCACAACTTAGTAATCCCTCTTCTGATAATATCCAGTGACTTTTCTAAAGAAGAATCAATGGTTATTGGTTATTATAAAGGAGCAAAGTGTGTGTGTGTGTGTGTGTGTGTATTGGGCAGTGGCTATGGAGCAAGGGTTAAGACGAAAAGAAAGGAAGAAATAGAATGTGGCAAGATTGCGGCTGGTTCTGACATTTTAAATTAAAAATGGTAATCCACTAAAACCTCACATCTTCCTCTTTCCCGCCGCGGTGCTGGGGACTGAACCCAGGGGCATTCTACCTCTGAGCTGCACCCTCAGCTCTTTTTATATTTTGTTTTGAAACAGAGTCTTGGTAGGTTGTTGAGTCTCCCTAAGTTGCTGAGGCTGGTCTCGAACCTGCAATTCTCCTGTCTCAGCCTCCCAAGTACTGGGATTATAGGCTTATGCCATCATGCCCAGCTAAACCCACATCTTAAACATCCTTGGCTTGATCTAGAGTCCCTGCCGCCTACCTTTGCCACATGTACCCTACTATGTTAAAGCATAAGTTTAAGTATAGAGAAGCTCAACTGCCTGGGATCAAATCCCAGCTCTGCCTTTTACTTTTTACTGTGTATCCTTGGGGAAGTTACCCCTGCCTCAGCTTCCCATCTGTATGTTATAATAATGGGTTAAACAAATCAATACAGTACAAGTATTTGGAATGCTTTGGGGCACCAGAAAGTGTTCATTAAGAGTAGAAATTATCCACCAGGTGCGGTGATGCACGTCTGTAATCTCAACATTTGAAAGGCTAAGACAGGAGAATCATAGGTTCAAGGCCAGCTCAGTAACTTAGCAAGACCCTCAGCAACTTAGTGAGACCCTTAGCAACTGAGTGAGACCCCCAGCAACTTAGCAAGATCCTATTTCAAAATAATGATTAAAAAAAGGTCTGAGAAGCCGGGCGTGGTGGCGCACGCTTGAAATCCCAGCATTTGGGAGGCTGAGACCGGAGGATCCGGGTTCGAAGCCAGCCTCAGCTACCTAGTGAGGCACTCCACAACTTAGTGAGACCCGGTTTCAAAATAAAGAATAAAACAATAGGGCTGGAGGTGTAGCTCGGAGGTAGAATGCCCCTGAGTTCAATCCCCAGTACCGCAAAAAAACAAAAATGGTCTGAGAGCTGGGTGTGGTGGTGCACGCTTGTAATCCCAACATTTGCGAGGCTGAGACCGGAGTATCTGGGTTCGAGACCAGCCTCAGTTACCTAGTGAGGCATTCTGCAACTGAGACCCTGTTTCAAAATAAAGAATAAAAAATAGGGCTGGGGGTGTAGCTCGGAGGTAGAATGCCCCTGAGTTCAATCCCCAGTACCGAAAAAAAAAAAGAAAAAAGAAAAGAGAGGCAATTTTCACTTTGGCGGCCTCTCCCCTTTGGTCTAGAGCCCCCAACTCCCTTGTATTGAGGTCCTTAATTCACTTGTCATCACTATCCTCTTCCCAGTTCCCACAGCAACCATCTAGGCTGCAGCCTTGAGAACTTTCCTTCTGCTTCTCTGACCGCACGCACCAAGTCCCATGCATGGCCTCCATTAACTTCTCAACTTCTCTCAAGTTTGCGCCCTCCGCTCCATGCTTCCTTTTGTCCCTGAATTAGACCCTGAGCGTCTTTGGCCCCAATATGACAGCTGGTCTCCGTGCCTTTGGTCTTTTCTCTCTCAAGTCATCCTTCTCCATAGATCTGCAATTGTCTACGTTGCCCTCAAATGAAATTTCTTATTGCATTCTGAATAAACTCTGGGTTCCCAGGCATGGCTCATGAAATCCCTTCACGTCTGATTTTTGCCAACCTGTCTTAGCTTTATCTTCTGTCATTCTTGCTTAAATGACTGTTTCAACCAATCTCTTTATAGACCTCGTAATTGATGACAAAGCCAAAGCTCCCCCGTGGACTGGTTTCTGAGGGTTTGCCTAACTCATATCATTAACCTTCCAAACACAGACCTTAAATCTTTGTTTCACCTCTGCCCGATAAAAAAATGTAACCGACTAGCTACTCCCTGCCATGCTAACAATAAAGGGAGAGTCCCAGTTTCTTCTTCTTCTCCTGGTCCCTGCGTGTGTTGAGGTTTTGTGTGGGGGCACTGCATTACCATGTCTCCTGCGCACTTTCTCCCGTATAGGGCGACATTTCCCCTTTAACCGCCCGCAAAGGCTAACCTGGTTAGGTCTCAGTTACACTTCCTAGTAGGTATTCTCTGAGCTCATGATGGACTCGGCGTGCCTTTATGTATATATCACACTGTAATGTTTTGCCACAATCTATGCAACTTGAATGTAGGATGCACGCCTGTAAACCCAGCACTTGGGAGGTCGAAACAGGAGGATTACAGGCTCGAGGTCAGCCTCAGCAATTTAGCGAGGCCCTCAGCAACTTAGGGAGACCCTGTTTCAAAATAAAAAAAAATAAAACAGGGCTGGTGGTGTTGCTCAGAGGTAGGATGCCTCTGAGTTCAATCCCCAGTAACACCGGGGGGGGGGGGGGGAAGCATGTTTGTGTTTCTCCTAAGTCTCACCTCATGTAGAGACCAACTGCAAATCCTCAGTGGAACTTTGTAGAGCCATTCATTTCATTCATGCCATCATTCTTTCAACAGCCATGAAGAAGGCGACTCGTATCTTAAAAGAATGACGCTATCCCTTGTCAAATAATCGTTCCGCCCTTCTGGGAGGAGCCGAGTATGTGCGAGAACTACAATTCCCTGCATGCACTAGGGACGGCGAGAGAACTACAATTCCCAGCATGCACGAGGGGGACGGCGGCCGGAAGGCGGAAACAAAGCGTAGGAACTACCGCTCCCGTGATGCTTCGCTCTCGCGCCTGCGCAGAGCCCAGGGCCACGTCGCTTTAGCGGCACCGGAGACCACGCTCTTTCTCCATGGCTTCCATGGACACCCGGCGAGTGGGCGATGGCGGCCGTGCCGGGGGCACCTTCCAGCCCTACCTGGACTCCTTGAGGCAGGAGCTGCAGCAGCGGGACCCGACGCTGCTGTCGGTGGCGGTGGCGTTGTTCGTAGTGCTGCTGACGCTGGGTAAAGAGGCGGCGGGGCGTGATGGCGGGGGCGAGTCTGGGCTTGGGCTGCGTTCCTGCAGACCCCAGAGCCGAGGCACCTAGATCGTGAGCCTCAGTGCCGCTACCACTCCACCCCTCCTTAAAGAGGGATCCCGGGAGAACCCCCGGAATCGTGTCCTGGCTCTTGGGACGCGCGTTAGCCTTCTTCATCGGCCTCTCCCAGGCCTGAGCTGCAAGGTCCACCTCCTTCCGTACCCCAGACTCGCAGGCTCTTTACCCCAAGTTTGAGCTTCTCCATGTGCGATCTGGGCCCTGGGGAGACAAAGGTATTAAGATAAACACGCGAAGTGTCCACAGTCAGCGCAAGGGGTGTAAACACGGAACAGTGGACAGTTGATGGCAGGCGCGCCCTGGGTCCCTACGACTGTAACAATTAATGAATGGTGGTAATAACGCAAGTTCCAGGGGAATGCGGGGTTTTGTCGTAGATGCCTGTTAATACTGTTGGTTATCAAGGGCGTAAATTTTCTTCTTTCCACAGTGTTCTGGAAGTTCATCTGGAGCAGAAAAAGCAGTCAGAGGGCTGTTCTCCTTGTTGGTCTTTGTGACTCTGGGAAAACATTGCTGTTTGTCAGGGTAAATGCTTTTGATTTACATCTCTGTTCAACTTAATAGAAAATTTTATGGTATCCTAGTCTTCCTGTGATCGCATGGATTATTTGGTAGAACAAGCTTATGCCAGCAAATTTGGAGTTAGTTTTTGAATTTCTGGCTTTTTGCCCTTATTAGATGCAGGCATTTAGATCTTACCACATTCAATTTTTTTTTTTTTTTTTTTTTTGGTACTGGGGGTTGAACTCAGGGGTGTTCTACCTCTGAGCTACACCCCCAGCCCTATTTTTTATTCTTTATTTTGAAACCGAGTCTCACTAAGTTGCGGAGTGCCTCACTAGGTAGCTGAGGCTGGCCGCAAACCCGGATCCTCCGGTCTTAGCCTCCCGAATGCTGGGATTACAAGCGTGCGCCACTACGCCTGGCTCCATTCAAAGATTTTCTTTTTTTTGTGTGTGTGTGGTACTGGGGATTGAACTCAGGGGTGCTCTACCTCCGAGCTATACCCTCAGCCCTATTTTTTATTATTTATTTTGAAACCGAGTCTCACTAAGTTGCGGAATGCCTCACTAGGTAGCTGAGGCTGGCCGAGAACCCGGATCCTCCAGTCTCAGCCTCCCGAATGCTGGGATTACAAGCGTGCGCCACCACGCCCGGCTCAAAGATTTTCTTATAAGTGTTCTGTGACTAAGGATATGAGAACAGTCAAAAACATAGAAGCCAGTGGCCTGCATACAATTCATAATTCATTGGGTAACAACTCTTCTGAAAACTTGTCAAAGACTTTTTTTTTTCTGGTGGTACTGGGGATTGAACCCAGGGGCATTCCACCTCCAAGCTACACCCTCAGCCCCAGCCCTGTTTTTAAATTTTTATTTGAAACAGGGTCTTGCTAGTTTGATGAGAGTCTCACTACTTGCTGAGGCTGTCCTTGAACTTGTGGGCCACTGAGCCTGACTAACTTTTATTTTTTTTGCTACTGGGGATTGAATTTAGGGGCATTCTTCATTACACCCCCAGTCCTATTTTTTTTTTTTTTTAATTCTTTATTTTGAAACAGGGTCTCACTAAGTTGCAGAGGCCTCACTAAGTAGTCTTTTTTGTATTTAAAATTTCAGTTTTTTGTATTTTGGAATATTTGCATAGATTTTACAGGTTTATCATCCCTAACCTGAAATCTGAAATGCTGCTAAATTTGAAAGTTATTAAAACAGTACATATATTACTCTTCATTGAAAATATGTTGTAAATTCTCTCTTCTCTTTTTTTTTTGTACTGGGGATTGAACCCAGGAGTATTCTACTTTTGAGCTACATCCCCAGCCCTCCTTTGTTTTTGAAACAAGGTCTCACTAAGTTGCTGAGGCTGGTCTTGAGATCCTCCTGTCTCAGCCTCCCAAGTATTAGGATTACAGGAGTACCCCACAGTGCTGGACATGTGTTGTAAATTCTATATAGCCTATTGATTCTTACAGAACATCCTTTTGTAACAGTAACAAAACTGTGGTTGCAGTTGGACCATGATTTGATAAATGTAGGTGCATCTCACTCTGCTGATTCTTTCCCCAATAAATTTATTGTCATTAAATCTAATAGGTGACAAGGTTAGTTGATATTTTTGTGTTCATAAGATAAAAACAATGAAGATATATGTCAAACTTATTTATCATTGAGATGAGCAACCTCTTGGCTGAATCAGATAGTAGAGAAAAGGATACTTCTGCAGTTTCTTGTGCTAAACATGTGTAGTGACTACAGACACAAAACACTGTTTTTTTTGCGGTACTGGGGATTGAACTCAGGGGCATTCTACCTCTGAGCTATACCCCCAGCCCTATTTTTTATTCTTTATTTTTTATTTTATTTTATTTTATTTTTTTTTTGCGGTACTGGGGATTGAACTCAGGGGCTCTACCTCCGAGCTATACCCCCACCCCTATTTTTTTTTTTATTCTTTATTTTGAAACCGGGTCTCACTAAGTTGCGGAGTGCCTCACTTAGGTAGCTGAGGCTGGCCGCGAACCCGGATCCTCCGGTCTCAGCCTCCCAAATGCTGGGATTACAAGCGTGCGCCACCACGCCCGGCTATTCTTTATTTTTGAAACAGGGTCCCACTAGGTTGCAGAGTGCCTCACTAGGTAGCTGAGGCTGGCCATGAACCCAGATCCTCCAGTCTCAGCCTCCCAAATGCTGGGATTACAAGTGTGCACCACCACGCCCGGCTCACAATACACTTCCAAGTTTAACCTGCATTAGTAATTTTTCTGCATCAGTTTCTTATGTGTACATAATCTAAAGCAATGCATGAAACTCTGCATTATAGCTTTTGCCGATTTCTCTGGTGCAAATATTGCCAGCATGGCCAGTTCCAAGTTACCAGCCTATTGTTGTCAAAGATTTTTTTGTTTTTTGGTACTGGGGATTGAACCCAGAGGCATTCTTTCTCCAAGCTATACCCCCAGCTCGATTTTATTTCTTACTTGGAAACAAGGTCTCACTACGTTGCTGAGAGCCTAGCTAAATTGCTGAAGCTGGCTTTGACCCTGCCCTCCTCCTGTCTCAGCCTCCCAAGTACTGGGATTACGAGTGAGTGCCACTGTGCCCAGCAGGATTTTTTTTTTTTTTGCGGTACTGGGGATTGAACTCAGGGGCGTTCTACCTCTGAGCTACACCCCCAGCCCTATTTTTTATTCTTTATTTTGAAACCGAGTCTCACTAAGTTGCGGAGTGCCTCACTAGGTAGCTGAGGGATTATTTTGTTTTTAAAGGACAATCCTTTGACAGTTTAGATAGGCTTCTTTTCATTAATATTTACTATTACTGTATTGAGTATTTTTAACTGAGTATATGTTTTACCATGGAGAAGAGGAGAGGATTCTGATTTTTACTCTTCCTTTGGAGAGGATAAGTGATTTTCTTTTTACTAAAGAAATGTGACTTTGAATTTTTTGATGGTTAAAACGTTAAATGTTTATAGAAGGCTAGTAAAATCGGCCAATAATTATGGTCATGGTTTGAAAAATAATATATTTTTTTTTCTCCCACTGAGGACAGGGAATAAATGAAGTTTGCAATTAATGACAGCTTTCTGCCGGTTAAAAAAATCAACACGATCCTTTCCAGCTATTACAAGCAACATTTGTTTATTTTACCTTAGACATGGGAAACTTAGATCTTTCTTACTCCAATTAGGTGTGCTAATACTATGATATGTTTACTCTGATCTCTCCCATCTTATTTTTTACAGTTGTTAACAGGCCGTTACAGAGACACTCAGACTTCCATTACTGACAGCTCTGCTGTGTACAGAGTCAACAATAACAGGGTAAGGTGTTCCTGGAGTGCTGGAGTCTGGCCCTAGAATGGATAGTCTGAGGATGTGCTCATTGTAGCTGGTTGTTATGGGAACAGATTCTGTGTGACAACTTCTGCTCTTGATAATCAGCGCAGACTAGTCCTATCTCCCTCTCCTTTATAGTAACTATGTAGAGTAATGTTATATTACATTCTTAATTTTTGTTTCTTTGTCGTCTTTCTAACCTTACTGCAACTTCTTAAGAGTGGGCATTAGTACTGGGGATTGAACCCAGGGGCATTCTCCCTCTGAGCTACACCTCCCAACACTTCTTTAGTTTTCTGTTTTGAAACAGGGTTTTGCTAGGTTGCTGAGAGTCTTGTTAAATTGCTGAGGCTGGTCTCAGACCTGTAATCCTCCTGTCGCAGTCTCCCAAGTGCGTGGTGGATTATCAATCCTTTCTGGGATTATAGGCATGCCTCTGAGCTACACCTTCAGCCCTATTTGATTTTTGATTTTTGAAACAAGGTCTCACTAAGTTGCTGAGGCTGGCCCTGAACCTGTGATACTCCTGTGTCAGCCTCTTAAGTTCTAGGATTACAGACATGCACCACCATGGCTGGCTAATATATTACCTATTTTAAACATTAAAGAACAGCTGGGTGTGGTGGTGCACGCTTGTAATCCCAGCATTTGGGAGGCTGAGACTGGAGGATCTGGGTTCGAGGCCAGCCTCAGCTGCTTAGTGAGGCCTTCCGCAACTTAGTGAGACCCTGTTTCAAAATAAAGAATAAAAAATAGGGCTGGGGTATAGCTCAGAGGTAGAATGCTCCCGGGTTCCATCCCCAGTACAAAAAAAAAAAAAAAAAACCAAACATTAAAGAAGCCAGGCATTTGGATATTGAAATTTCAGGTTTGGGAGATCATTAATTTCGGGGGTCCTTGTAGCAGATTGTTCAAGCGGGGTATTCCCGGGTATCCTTTAGAACTGTACCTCTTAGTACAGTAGGCACTGGCTATGTGCCTCTTAACAGTATTTTTAGAAAGCTAGTAGGTTTTTTTTTTTTTTTTGCCGTACTGGGGATTGAACTCAGGGGCATTCTACCTCCGAGCTACACCCCCAGCCCTATTTTTTTATTCTTGATTTTGAAACCGGGTCTCACTAAGTTGCGGAGTGCCTCACTAGGTAGCCGAGGCTGGCCTCGAACCCAGATCCTCCAGTCTCAGCCTCCCGAATGCTGGGATTACAAGCGTGCACCAGCACACCCGGCTTCAGTGCCACTTTATGTCGTGCTTGTCTTTCTCACTAACATCGATGTTGGATCAGGACTCTTCCCTCTCCACGGTCACATCCCCAGAGCTTTTGGGGAGTGATTGGCGTTGGGGCTTGAACCCAGGACTTAGGCATGCTAGGCCAGCACCCTACCAGTGAGCTGCATCCCTAGTGTGCAACCAGTGTTTTATTAGAAAATGGCTGGCAAAACCCTTGGCTTGCAAGTGTGGCTCTCTGAGTTCGATTCCCAGTTCCAAAAAGCCAAAAATAAAGACACAAAAAACAAGTCCTAGTGCTTGGGAGGCTGAAACAGGAGGATTGCTGGTTCGAAGCCAACCTCAGCAACTTAGTGAGGCTCTCAGAAACTTAGTGATACCCTGTTTCCAAATAAAATATAGCTGGGCGTGGTGGCGCACGCTTGTAATCCCAGCATTTGGGAGGCTGAGACTGGAGGATCTGGGTTCGCGGCCAGCCTCAGCTACTTAGTGAGACCCTGTTTTCAAAATAAAGAATAAAAAATAGGGCTAGGGTTATAGCTCAGAGGTAGAATGCCCCTGAGTTCAATCCCCAGTACCGCAAAATAAATAAATAAATAAATAAGACTGGGATCGTAGCCTGGAGGTAGAATGCCCCTGGGTTCAATCCCTGGTACTGCAAATAAATAAATAAATAAATAAATAAATAAATAAATAAATAAATAAATAAAAAAATATATACATATATATGTATATATACATATATATACATGTATATATATTATATACATAATGTATATATACATATATATATTATATACATAATGTATATAATTATACATATATATATATAAAATAGGTCTGGGGGTATAGCCAAGAGGTAAAAGGCCCCTGGGTTCCATCCCTAGTACTACACACACAAAAAACCAAAAAACAACAACAAAATTAAGCTAAGAATAAAAAATCCCCGACAACAACAACAAAAAAACCTTTTAGCCGGGCATGGTGGTGCGTGCTTGTAATCCTAGTATACTTGGCAGGCTGAGACAGGAGATTGCAGGTTCGAGGACAGACTCAGCAAGTAGTGAAACTCACATCAATCTTGCGAGACTCACCTTCAAAATAAAAATAAAAATAGGTCTGGGAATATAGCTCAGAGGTATAATGCCCCTGGATTCAAACCCCAGTACCACACACACAATAAAAATTTGTTATTAGAAAATATCCTGCCGGGCGTGGTGGCACACGCTTGTAATCCCAGCATTTGGGAGGCTGAGACCGGAGGATCTGGGTTCATGGCCAGCCTCAGCTACCTAGTGAGGCCCTCTGCAACTTAGTGAGACCTGATTTCAAAAAATAAAAGAATAAGCCGGGCGTGGTGGTGCACGCTTGTAATCCCAGCATTCGGGAGGCTGAGACCAGAGGATCCAGGTTCTCAGCCAGCCTCAGCTACCTAGTGAGGCACTCCGCAACTTAGTGAGACTCGGTTTCAAAATAAAGAATAAAAAATAGGGCTGGGGGTGTAGCTCGGAGGTAGAATGCCCCTGAGTTCAATCCCCAGTACCACAAAAAAAAAAAAAATAATAAAAAAATAAAAGAATAAAAAATAGGGCTGGGGGTATAGCTCGGAGGTAGAATGCCCCTGAGTTCAATTCCCAGTATTGCAAAAAAAAAAGAAAATGTCCCATGAAAATTTATTATGGTAACATTTGTTTGATTCATTAATTAGGCAGCAGTCTGGTCCCCTTAATGTGAAACAGAAGGTTTATATTGTAAAAATGGAATGGACTGAAGCATTAATTTAATGTTACTGCTTCCATCCTAGGGCAATAGCTTGACCTTGATTGACCTCCCCGGGCACGAGAGCCTGCGCCTTCAGTTCTTAGAGCGCTTTAAGTCTTCGGCCAGGTAAGCAGGGAGTGGGCTTGTGGGAGTCTGTGCTGTGTCTCCAGTCCACTCACCTCTGCTCTGGCGGGATGCCCGAGGCAGCATGGCGGCCTGCAGAGAAAGAACTCGGACCTTGGGGAAGTAACTCAGCCACGTGTGGTTGCAAGGCCCCCTCTGCTTGGGTCGGGAGGATCGCATGCGATAATAACGCCTAAGGAGTGGTTCTTGGAGTGTTCAGACAATGAACACTCTTATTGTCATCATTATTAAGTTCACATTAATTCTGAAGACAAATTCGGTGACTCGTGGGACTGTTAAAATCTGAAAAAAGGAATTTCTAGGATGGGTCCTAGAAATTATCAAATTCCAACACTGCGTATGGAGTTTAACAATACCGAGTAGCACTGAGTAGTTGTTTTCGTTAAATGAAGACGTGTGAGGTGTAGTTACGTGCACACAGACCTGCATTTGGGTCCCTGTGTGGTATTCACCAGGCTGGATTTGAAGCAGCGCAGGGTGTCGTTTTCGGGATGCAGGCGCACCGTCGAAGGTTCACAGGCCGGTTTTCTGTCTTCCCCCAGGGCTGTTGTGTTTGTCGTGGACAGCGCCACCTTCCAGCGGGAGGTGAAGGACGTGGCCGAGTTTCTGTACCAAGTTCTCATCGATAGCCTGAGTCTGAAGAGCATGCCGTCGTTCCTGATAGCCTGCAACAAGCAAGGTGCCTCTGCTTTGCGCAGGATCGGGAGGTTTTTCCAGGATTGTACTAAGCATTAGTTCAGTTATCAGCAGTGTGTTATTAGCAAGGAATAGAGAAGGAACTGTGAATTGAAGGATTTTAAATCTACTTTTACTTTTACTAATCTTTTTACCAGGCTCTTCTAAGGATTGACAACAGCTTTTTTTTTTTTTTTTTAAGATTATTGACAAATTTTCATATCAGATACAGAACTGCTATGACCCTCAGCAACTTAGGGTCAGGATTGAGTCCTTCTAAGCAAGTTTACCATCGATCAGATTTTATCAATGGAATTTGCAGAAGTTCTCCTTTAACCTGATAACCATTGAAAATTCTCCTTTTTATGGTACTGGGGATCGAACTCAGGGGTGATCCTAAGCTACGTCCTCAGCCCCTTTAAAAATTTTTTTTGTAAATTTTGAGACAGGATCTTGCTAAGTGCCTGAGGTGGGCCACGGACTTGCGACCCTCCTGCTTCAGCCTCCCAAGTAGCTGGCGTTACAGACATGCGCCACCATGGAAGACTTTCTCAGCAGACTCAATTGAACTGGACTTTAGTTCTGTAACCAGTAAGAATAAGACAGGAGGATTACAGATTCAAGGCCAGCCTCAGCGATTTAGTGAGGCCCTGTTTCAAAGTAAAAAGGGTTGGGGATGTAGTACACCTCTGGGTTCAATCCCCAGTACCAAGAAAAGAGACTAGTTGGTCTCTTCAGTTCTTGTTTTTTTTTTTTTTACATCTTAATGTTGAAACTTACTGGTTTAAATAGGAAATTTCTTTTTCTGCAAAAAATCTTGAAAATGCCCAAAGCATTTTTCAGAAGCAATGATGCAGTTATTTATCAGGGATGCAGTTATTACCATTATTACCCTTTCTCTTGTTTAGTCTAAGGAGGGGAGTTCATGTTTACTTGGCCTGGGCTTTTTGCCAAACCAGGTTTGTTTATTATCTCCGTGCAGTTGTTGTTTAACATATCTCACTTTCAGCTGGAAGCACGTAGAACTTACTTTTAAATGATAAACTGTCTGTTGGAATGAAAGTTATTATAGTCACCACACTGGGAAGTTTTGTTAAATTGACGAGTTACTTACATATGTATTGGATCAAAAGATCTGTAAGGTGTGGAAAACTTAAGTCTATGTTAGGGTCATCAGCATAATATGTTTGTAAGCTTTATTTTGGGAAAACCCATATATGCAAATCTAATGTTTATTGTGATAGAGAAGGAAAAAATAAAAAGCTCTTTTTTAAAAAAAAAGAAATGGGACCAGACTTGGTGGCACATGCCTCTAATCCTAGTACTTTGGGAGACTGACACAGGAGGATCGCAGGTTCAAGGCCAGCCTCAGCAATTTGGGGAGACCCTGTTTCAAAATTTTAAAAAAAGGCCTGGGGGTGTAGCTCAGAAGTAAAATGCCCCTGAATTTAATCCCCAGTACAAAAGAAAAAAAAAAAAAAAGGAAGGGGGAGGGAGAAGAAACTTACTGGTTTAAATAGGAAATTTCTTTCTCTGCAAAAAATCTTGAAAAAAGACCCAAGATTTCTGGTTTAAACTATAATAGTGTTTTTATTTCTTTACAGATATTGCAATGGCAAAATCAGCAAAGTTAATTCAGCAACAGCTTGAGAAAGAACTGTAAGTGTGAAGGGTTAAGTATGTCTTAACACTCAGACCTCAAGCAGCATATTTATATTTCTTTTATTTGGTTGTCTATGATTATCACAGTTATAGTCTGAAGATTACTGTGAAGTGTACTTGTTAAGTACTTGTTAAGTAATTTATAGAAGAAATAATGGAATTATTAAAAGTATTAATAAGATGTTTATATTTTTAAATGTCATGAAAAGATTTATTGAAACCATCATTTCTGTTCAGTTTGTCACTGTTACTCATTTATAGTTAAAATGAAGGGTTTTAGAAATTTACTAAAAAATGGTATGCACCAAATGTGAGGACAGAATTATTTCAGTGAGTGGAAGTCTTTGTCCATTACACAGTAAAGCATATAGGTCAGTGTTTAACGATACATGTAAGCCAAGTGTAGTGGCGCATGCTTGTAATTCTAGTACTCAGGAGGCTGAGATGTGAGGATCATGGGTTTGAGGCCAGCATTAACAACTTAGTGAGACCCCTATTTATTTCAAAAGTAAATAAAATAGGACTGGGGGATTGGTAGCTCAGAGATAGAATGAATGCCCCTGGATTCAATCCCTAGTGCCAAAAACAAACAAAAAATGCATATGTAAAAAATAATAAAATAAAAACAAGTAAATGACTGAGGATAAAGAACAAAGAAAGTAAAACTTTTAAGGCCATTAGAGACTATTGTTGATGGAATAAAAAAGGACAACTTAGGAAGAATATAAAAATCCAGGGTATGCCAGGCATGGTGGTACATGCCTGTAATCTCAGTACTTGGGAGGCAGAGACAGGAGGATCACAGGTTCAAGGACAGCCTCAGCAAGCAGTGAGACTCTCTTCAACCTAGCAAGACCCTGTTTCCAAATAAGAAATAAAATCGGGCTGGGGGTGTAGCTCAAAAAATGCCTCTGGGTTCAATCCCCAATGCCCTCCCCCGCCACACACACAAAATCCAGGGTACTGTTTTGTAGCTTCTTATATTTTCAAGCTAGCAGTGTGACAGTATTATTTGTCTTGCTTTGGTTAGACAGAACAAATAATCAACACAGTAAAGTAAGTTATGTTTTTTTCCTGCTTTTGGGTTAGGACTTTTTTTTCCCCCCTGAAGAAAAGGGTCTGATGAGAAACTAAGTCCACCCTTTAGAAGCATTTCCCGCAATGCTTTGTTTCTCCACTTAACAAGTGCCTAGCGCTGCGTCTGGTGCGCTTCCAGCCCTGCTCGCAGGTGGCGCTGTGACGGAACACGCGGTACAGCGGCACAGCGCCTGCGCGGGGGGCCTCGGCTAGGGAACTCAGCTGCGTGGGTGCAGACTCTTGCCCAGGGCCTGCAGCTGAATAGTTTGACATTTTCAAAGGGCAGGTCAATAAATAAAAGAAAATACGCAACCGAGACCAAGGGTGGCCCACAAAGCCCAAAGAATTTAATTTCCGGCTCCTCACAGAGCAGTTTAGCGGCCTAACCTCTGCTGTCTAAGTGGCTGCCTTCCTTTCAGAAACGCATGCCTGTCCCTGCTCGGCGCGGTCTCTTGGGACCATATTCATTTCTGCCTCTAGGCCGAGGACATGGGAACAATTAGGTAATTTGGTTTCTCTAAGAAGTCTTTCCGATTGCTGGGATTTGTTTTGGGAAAACAACAGCCATTATAGTATTATTTGTGTTTTAGTTTAATTTTATTTATTTATTTTTTTACAGTACATTCCAAGCCCTCCCTTGTCTAAGACAGGTTTTCCTTAGGCTATTTGCTGTTCACAAGAAAGAGTCAAACAATCCAGAAGGAAATACTCTAATGTTGATAAGCTGTAAAGGTTTTTTTTTAATGGTACTGAGAATTGAACCCAGGGACATTCTGCCTCCGAGCTACACCCCAGCCCTTTTTATTTTTAGTTTGGAAACAAAGGTCTCACCAGGTTGCTGAGAGTCTCACCTTGTTGCTGAGGCTGTCCTTGAATCTGTAATCCTCCTGTCTCAGCCTCCCAAGTATTAGGATTACAGGTGTGCACCTGGCAAAAAGTTAATTAACATCAGTTAAATTAGAAATCTAGTTTTAGTTTAATCTCATATTTGTATTAGGTCTTATCAAGTTTGAAGGATTTGATAGTCTCCTAAATGACAGGGTTTACTATATTTATGTGGCCTGTGGACCAAGCTGTAATGTTTTCCCCACCAAAATATATATATATATATATATATATATATATATATATATATATAGAGAGAGAGAGAGAGAGAGAGAGAGAGAGAGAGAGAGAGAGAGAGATTCATTTTGTTTTTGTGGTACTGGTGATTAAACCCAGTCAGCATTCTACCTCAGAGCTACACGCCAGCCTTTTTTTTTTTTTTTTTTTTTTTGCTTTGAAACAGAAACAGGATTTCACTAGATTGCTGAGGGTCTTGCTAAGTTGCTGAGTTGTCCTTGAACCTGCCATCCTCCTCTCAGCCTCCCAAGTACTGGGATTACAGGCGTACGCCACCACACCTGGCTTATATGTTAAGTTTAAAATATATAAAATGAATTTGTGTGCCCACCACCATGCTGATTAGAAGCCCCACCCCCTGTTCCTCCTCAAAAGCATTCCCTCTCCCTTAAGAGTAATATCCTGAATTTTATATCAATTATTTATTCTTAAAATACTTTAATTCTAGCCAAGCATGGTGGCGCACGCTTGTAATCCCAGTACTTGGGAGGCTGAGACAGGAGGATCCAGGTTGGAGGACGGGCTCAGCTACTTAGTGAGGCCCTCTGCAATGTAGTGAGACCCTGTTTCAAAATTAAGAATAGAAAAAAAAAATAGGGCTGGGGATGTAGCTTAGAGGTTGAATGCCCCTGGGTTCAATTCCCAGTACCAAATAAATAAATAAATAAAAAATACTTTAAATCTGTGTGTATGTTCCTAAAACAAGGTATTGTTTAGTTTTGCCTGTGGTCTTCACTAATTTTCAAGCAAGCTCATAGGGCCAAGACGTGCTTTGTTTTGAAAGCGAGCAGGTGGGCAGCATGTTTTCTCTGCAGCCGCTGTGTTGCTTATGCACTGTTTCATTAGGGCCAGCAGGTGGCAGTAAGGTGACTTTGGTTGGGAAGGTTTTCCTGGCTCTAGAAGTCAGATTAGTAATATTAATTGCAGAATTAGATATGAGTTTGGAGTGTGTGATTTATAAGTTCCATATTCCAAACAGACTCAATATAAAAAATAAATACACTACCTGTGGGCACTGTGAGGTTTGACCATGAGGCTTTGTTGAGAGGAGGACTGAGAAGAAAGGAACAAAAAAGAGGCACGCCCCTGGCCATTGCTTGCCCTGAGATGACCTGGTTACTGGCACACCAACCGGCACTTACACGTGCCCACCCCTTCCCGGCCCCATAGAGAGCCCGAGTCTGTAAGGACGCCGGCGGCTCCTCACTCTCGTGGGCGCTCTCTGCTCAGATGCCTCCTTCTAGGTTTTAGTCCTGAATAAGTCTGTTCCTGGCTGTCGGGCCAAGTTTTCTTTGTGCCCACATACCCCAACACCACACAGTTAACTTTCAGAAATTTTTAATAATGCAAACATATGTTTTGTGTGCGTGTGCGTGCGCGCGTGCGTGTGTGTGTGTGTGTCACTGGAGATGGAACCCAGGGGCATTCTACCTCTGAGCTACTGGATCCTCTGGTCTCAGCCTCCCAAGTGCTGGGATTACGAGCGTGTGCCACCATGCCTGGCGCAAGCATATGTTTTAAAAATATATTTTAGCTGGGTGAGGTGGCGCACGCCTCTAATCCCAGTACTTGGGAGCTAAGACAGGCTTCCAAGTCAGCTTCAGCAACTTAGCAAGACCCTGTTTCTAAGTAAAAAATAAAATAGGACTGAGGGTATATAGCTCGGGGGTAGGATGTTTCTGGGTTCAATCCCCAGTACCAAAATAATGCACACACACGCTTTTTAAAGCTGACATCAGGAGATCCTCGTAGATCCTGTGCTGGGAGTTGGTGTGGCCTGTGTCCGTGTTCTTCAGTTGTCACCTCACTGTCCAAGAGAGTGGTCCACAGGTGCCAAGGATTACTTAAGGCATGATTATTTAACAGCATGATTTGCAGGTGTATGGTTCAGTCTTAAATGACAGCTGAAACGCTTAGGAATGGACAGGATTTAATTGCTGTGTAGATTTCGCTTCCTGACTCCTTTTCCTTTTGTTCCACAGCAACACCCTGCGAGTGACCCGCTCTGCTGCCCCCAGCACCATGGACAGTTCCAGCGCCGCCCCTGTTCAGCTGGGAAAGAAAGGCAAAGAGTTTGAATTCTCCCAGTTGCCCCTCAGAGTGGAGTTCTTGGAGTGCAGCGCCAAGGGCGGGCGCGGGGACGCGGGCTCTGCCGACATCCACGACTTGGAGAAATGGCTGGCCAGGATCGCCTGAGGCGGGAGCCGGGCGGACGCGTGACTGAGAGTTTGGGGAAGGGTAGTCTGGAGTTGATAAGGAAGGGGTATGAGCATGATTAGAAACATGTGCTCCTTCTGGAAACATTGCTGTCGGCACCAGCTTGGAAGGTTTTTGCTTATGTGTTGAATTCTGTTCTGCCCCCTTGCTCCCTCTCAAGTGAACCCCTTTGTGAGGTGTGCATGTCTCTCCAGCGTGTGCTCGTTTTGGGGTCGAGGTGTTTGCGTCCCACATAGAGAGGATGTTATCATGAGGGTATGGTTAGCTAAAAGGTTTCTTATTCCCTCGTTCTGTGCTTCATCCCTTTTTCCTGGAAACAGACCTGCCTATTTATGAAAGCAATTGATTTCCAGTTGCCTCTGGCATTGCTGAGTAACTTAGCTCCTTAGATTTGCGGGCACGGTGACAGTAGTCGCCCACGTGTGAAGGCAGCCGGTGAGTTGACGTGGCCGTGCTGCTGCTCAGCTTGGTGGCTAATGCACACTCCAGCTCAGCATTTGGTTTTGAGCCCGTCAGGAGCCCTTGGAAAACAGCTGCAAATGTCAGATCCCCTTGCCCAGGGTCTCGGGTGCCTTAGTGTTATACGAGGGGCGTGGGGGATCCAGACACTGCTCCGTCCTAAGGATGGCTGTGGGTTCCCAGGTATCTTCCTGTGCTGCTCGGTCAGTTCCTATTTCATACCCTGAGTTAGAATGCTGCGGAACAAATGAAGAAGGTCTAGATTTCTAAGTGTGTGTTCACTCATGCTTAAAAAAACACATTGCCTTTTCAAAGCGCTAGTGATGTTTTTGCTGTCCTCCTAAGCATTTGGCTTTTTTTTTTTTATTGCTTTTGTAAATGATTAGTACTATTCTTTATAAATAAAACAATCAATCTAGCACAAAGCATTAAATAGAATGATATTGTAAGAACAAACGTGAGCACATGTTGGGATTCAGGCCCAACTCTATTCCCCGAGCCCAAAGATGGCAGCGTGTACCAGCAGAGCTTCTCAGGAGACAGGTGGACGTGGCAAGTGAGAAGCCATCACAGAGCAAGGCCCACTGACGAGCCATCGTAGAGGAGACGCGGGCTCTGGGAGCACCTGGGTACCCAGCCCAGTTGAAAAGGATCAGGGAGAGTCAGCGAATAGAACACGAGGCTGCCGGAGCTGTGGCCCAGGCTTGTAATCCCAGTGATTGAGAGGCTGAGACAGGAGGGTCGCAGAAACTTGGGCCCTCCGCAACTTAGTGAGACCCTGTTTCAGAATAAAAAAGTAAAGTAGGTCTGGGGGGATAAGGCCTCTGGGTTCAGTCTCCAGTAACACACACACACGAGGATAGCATATTGTGACCTCTGCTCTCCCACAGGGAGGGGAAAGCCGGTCTGGACGCCACCGTGCACTTGAGGCAGAGGGTCACTTGAGGCCTTCACGTGCAGGGGTCGCTGCAGCGCTTCCTTGGTGTGAGTGTCAACAGGGTCCCCACCGAGCCCGGGCTCCCTTGGCCACGTGGCCCCGGCACCATGATCTTGGGAAGGACTGCTTGTCTTGGAACAGCCTTCCTCTGGCCCACGTAAGCCCCTACCCTGGCTCTCGCCCTCTGCCCCTCGACATCTCCCGTGCCCGCCCCACCACGCTTGATGACTGGACAACAGAAAACCTAGGGCATCGTGGGCAGGCGCCTGCATCTCCTCTCTCTTCTCACCAGAGATGGCCTCTTGAGGTGGCAGACCGGAATCTTTAGAACCTTTGGGGGTTTTCTTTGGTACTGGGGATTGGACCTAAAGGCATTCCACCTCCGAGCTATACCCCCAGCCCTTTTTTAATTTTTACTTTGAAATAGGGTCTCGAGAAGCTCCAGGAGGTCTCTGTCGATTTGCTGAGGTTGGCCTTAAACTTGCAGTCCTCTTGTCTCAGCCTCCCAAGTACTGGGGCTACAGGTATGCACCACCATACCTGGCCAGAACTTTTAGAACCTTGAAGAACGAGACTCCCGGCTTTCTCAGGTCAGGGCAATTCTGCGCCTAATCGTGGCCTTGGAGTCGTCTTTGGGATTCCTCCCTGCCCTGGACCGGCTTCAGGGCACCTCTTGGTTTCAGGGCACCTCTTGGTTTGGAGCGGACTGAGACCTCCGGGCCTCTTGGATATCACCTCGCTGGTGTAGTGAAGCTGGGGTGTCTTCAAAAGGGGATCACCTAGCCGGGCGTGGTGGCGCACGCTTGTAATCCCAGCATTCGGGAGGCTGAGACCTGAGGATCCGGGTTCGCGGCCAGCCTCGCTACCTAGTGAGGCACTCCGCAACTTAGTGAGACCGTGTTTCAAAGTAAAGAATAAAAAATAGGGCTGGGGATGTAGCTCGGAGGTAGAATGCCCCTGAGTTCAATCCCCAGTACCGCAAAAAAAAAAGGGGGGATCACCTGAAACAGCTTTCTGGAGCTGGGCACGGTGGCATAGTCCTATAGTCCTAGTACTCTGGAGGCTGAGACAGGAGGATCGCAGGTTTGAGGACAGCCTCAGCACGCAGTGAGACTCTCATCAACCTAGCGAGACCCTGTGTCAAAATAAAAATTAAATAGGGTTAGGGATATAGCTTGGGGGTAGAATGCCTCCGGGTTCAATCCTCAGTACCACACACACACAAAGAGGGAGTAGCTTTCTGGAAATGAGAAGGACAAGAGATCCAGTCCTTGCACCCTCCCTCCATGATCCCAGCTCTGGTAAGGACAGAATGGCGGTGATGGGAAACGTCACCAAGAGTTCTCATCCTGCCGGCAGTCCCCCTTCCCGCCATCGTTAGGCAGAAGATGTAGGAATGTGTGTGGATGCCTTCTTACTAGCGTGCCCCGCCTTGCCCCCCTGAAGCTGGTGGAGGAGGGGACGCCCCCCAGACCCGAGGAGAGGGCTTCGTGGGGCCCGCCGTCTGTCCTCAAGCCCTCATACACAGCGCTCCACTTAGAAACAAAGACGACAGGCGCTGTGCTGAGTCGGGACAGTTTATTGTTTGACCAACATGCTGAGTCTTTTCCACATTTTATACAGTTTTAATGGAACGTCAACATGGCCTCTCGCCTTGGAGCCCGTAAGAGATGGGGCCGCCCTCTGTGCTCCCCCGGCCAACCGCTTTGGAGGGACGGGCGCTCGGCAAGTCAGCACACACCGCCAGGCGCGGCTGGCTACCTCGAGGGGAGGTTTTCCTGACAAACCGCACCCCAGTGGGCCGTCAACCAACGGGGGTCTGGCGTGCAAGGGGACTGCACACGCCCCCCCCCCAAGCTTGTGGAATACCTACACAGCTGATTCCAAACAAAAAAAGGCAAAGGGTCCCCCGATCCGAGTGTTTGATCCCAGTAGACTTGGGGGCCCCAAATGCATCTGCATTCTCTCCCAGCCCACACAGACACACCAGGGAGACCCTTATGTCCTAACCACAGAGCGGAGGGGGCCCAAGGGACCCACACACGCACAGCGGTCCTTCCTGTGTCGGCGTGCGTCCGTGCAGACGCAAGAGTGTCAGCGATGGAGCATGGCGACACCTTAGCGCTCCCGACTGGGCGACAAGAAGGAAGTCACCCACTGTCGGTTCTCCCACCCCAAGCAGCACGGGTTCCAGGCAAGGGGACGAGTCCTCACATTCTTCGGGGACAGGTAGATTGGGAGCTAGCCACTGCACACCCCTGAGCAGGGGACGCGCACTCTGCCGCCCCCGGTGGCTCTAACGCGCCCCGGTGTCCCTGGTCACCTGGTCTCCCGTCCTGCCGTCCTCGCCCACCTCCCGCCATGTGAAGGAATGAGTCCGATCTATCCGCAGGGCACCGGGACCAGCGGGGAGGTCCCTTTACCGCCACGCCTGGCCCTTGGGGACAGGGGCTCACAGCACTGGTCGGCCACCGGATGACAGGGACACTGCGCCCCAAATGTGTCTGCGCCTAGCTACCACCGCTCGGCTCTCGCTGCTCTGGCCCGAGCCCCTGGAACTGGTGCAGCCATTACTTCCCTTAAGAGCACCGAAGAATGTCTAAGGATGGCGACAGGAAGACAGTGCTTGGAGTGACGGCAGGCTAACCTGGAACCACGTAACCACAGCCACCGTGCTCACAACACCGAGGTCGCACTTCAGCCGGGAGTGTTGGCGCCCTAACCCACACTCCATCTTCCCAAAGCCTCCTGTTCTGATGTAGGACTGGCAGCTCTGCAGCGACGTCCCTAGAGAATACGAGGGCCCAAAGGAGAGGACCCAGCCCATCTGCCCGTCAGGCCCTGTCTTTGGGAAGAGGGCCAGAATTCCTAAACGGAGAGCATGTCCTAAAAGGGACCCTCTACTCTGTCCTCTGCTAACCTGCGAGGATTCAGCAAAGATGCAACAGCCTCGTCGGGGACTCGGGGGCAACTGCATTTCGTCTTAAGAGAACCCGACCGTTTCAGTGTTAAACCTTGACCCTGAGTCAAGAGCCTACCTACAAGCAGGGAGATGGCGATGTCGCCTGCTCGAGACCAGAGTCCAGGGGCCGCCACACTTCCCTGAAAGAGGCCTGGCCTCCTCAACTCGGAAGGGAGGGCGGTGATCAGGTTAAAGAATGGCGGGGCGCCGCCGCGTGGGCGGACAAGAGTAGGCGGTGCCCTCACCCCAAAGGCCGGCGAGGAGGCGTGCAGGCTGGGCAGAGCGGGTCTCAGCAAGGCCACCTCCACCCGAACGACACCTGCCATTCCTTTACTGTTCCTCTACGTCGTGATGAAAAGCCAGACCGTGGCGCCTGGGGTCCTGTGCGCACGAGAAGGGGACCAAGGGCCCAGCCTGTTTTTCAGGATGTTTGAGGAAAAGCTACTTCTCAGTGCCAAGAGAATTCAAACCTACCTACCGTACATTCATTCACCCAGACCCAGTGCACATCCCCCTCCCCCACCCCCCAGGCTGTCCCAGAGGCCACACACGATGGCTGTCACTGCCAACCATGCCAGACCCGGTAACGAGGACTGCGGTCGGTTCTCATGAGGTAAGGACGCGCCCTTCCCAGGAGCACCACTTGGGGAGCACTGGCTCACACAGGCTTGCGCACCCGTGAAAAGAAGTGGATAGGAGGCAGTGGAGACATCCGCGCGGGCTATTTTTTTTTTTACCTATGGTTAAACACAACTATGTATCATTTTATTGATGGCAAGACAATCACAAGTTATTTGACAATATCGAGTATGTCTTATCTCAATACGCTGCCAGACGTGGGAATCATTTCCCAAACTGTTACCACAATGCCAGTTCCAGCCGGAGAGCAGGAAGAGACAAGAAGATACGGTGATCTCAGGCATGTCAGTGTGAGGATGGGTGTTGGTGGAAGGTGTATACACAAGGCTATCTCTCTCTCTATATATAATTATGTACACACACATATAAAACCAAACACAAGACACTGGAATCGCGCTCCGACGTTGGTCCTTGCCGTCCGGAAGACGTGGCCGCTGGGATCCTGCTTCCTCTTCACTTGAAGATGAATTCTCTAAAGATCAGCTCTGACCCGGGCTCCCGGGCGGGTGGCGGGTCTGCTGCGCAGGCGAGCGCTGGCTGCCATGCTGGATTCGGTTCTGAAAAGTCCCAACCTCGGTGGAGTCCTACCTCGTGGAGGAATTCACCCTGCCACGCCTCCGGAGGCCCCTCGGTCCATCTGTGACATGCCCCGCAGCGGCCCAGAGGAAGAGCCGGGGCGGGGGGCGGCGGGGCGGGAGCGGGGTAAGGTTTCGGTCCGGGGCACTGCCCGCGTGCCTGGCTTTGTGCAGGCCGAGGGCTGGTGCGTCTGGGTCAATTTGGAATGCTGGCCGAGTGAGTACTGGCCACGGACGAGAGAAAATCCCCTGTGGAGATTTTACAGGACCCTCAGGACGAAGCCATTCTCGGGAATAAGTAAAAAAAAATGGGATGGCTCTCTGGGGGGTGGGGGTCAGGCCCCAGTGGCCTGGGCAGCCTCCTGGACATCCCCCGCCTCGACCCCGACCTCAGGACGCCACAGTGCAGCAGCCAGGAGGTTCACAAACGTACTTTTACACACACACAGATTGCAACTGCACCGGTGGAACAAGTGGAGAAAAGGGCTTTTCCAGAATCGAGCTGGACATCTCTGAGTCCCCACCCGGGGGCCGAGAGCTCGGCTCCCTCCCTCCCCAAGTCACAGATGGAACCCCGGGCTCCGGCCTCCCACGCCACCCAAGGTTGCACACGGAATATCCGAGTCCACCCGGCTCTCCGTGTGCTGAGCGTTGGACGGGTCCTTTAAAACGTTTCAGAACCACGCAGCGGGCCTCAGCCTGCAGGTGCACACACACCCCGTCCTTCCTCTCGCTCTGCCCAGGGCTGCCTGTGCCCTCCGCCCCACCCCGTGAGGCTTTTTGGGGGGCAAAGGGGAGACAGAAGGAGTGCCTCTGGGGTCCACGGAGCCTCCTTTGAGCTCAGGGCCCTGCCGATGTTCCGGCGATACCTCTTCAGCCAAAATCTGATTGAACCACGTGGGGCCTGGTTGGTCTGGGCCGGATGGCTCGGGACTGGAGCCTAATTAAGTTACTCAGTTAATGATCTGAATTTCCTGGGCTGGGGGTGGGGGGGGGTGAGTGGGAAGAAGGCAGAGGTTCAAAGAGAACAGGAAGGGAGAGGTGTGTGGAAGAGGTTCTCTCTTAAGTTTACAAATATACAAAAACAAAAACAGCAACAACAACAACAAAAAAAGCACATCTTTAAAATAAAAATGACTACATTTCTTTTTTTTTTTTTAAATCTGGCAAAAAGTTTGTATACACATGATTTAAATTTTTTTTTTTTTAAATTTTAACAGTTTTTGGCAATCTTAATAAAGTACAATATATTACAACCAAACCAAAAAATAGTTGT
Organism: Graphiurus murinus; assembly: GCA_004027655.1. Classification (NCBI taxonomy): domain Eukaryota; kingdom Metazoa; phylum Chordata; class Mammalia; order Rodentia; family Gliridae; genus Graphiurus; species Graphiurus murinus. Next base: position 1,192 of record PVLC010007792.1, on the reverse strand, counting down.
TTAAGTAACCGCTGTTCAGGGTGACTGACCACCCCACCCCGCCCGCCCCCGCCCGGATGCTCAGCCTCCCCCCCACCCCCCCACTCGTAGAGACAGAGAGAAAAGAAAAGTCCTCCCATCTGGGCACACTCGTTCCCCACCCCCCGTTAGGAAGCTAACCAACAGGAAGCCACACAACAAGCGAGCAGTGTCGAGGGCGCGGCCGGGCCGCGCTTTAGCAGGAACAGCCGCCCTCGCTGGCCGGGGGCTCCTGGGGCTTGTCCAGCTTGATGTCGATCACTGCAGCCGGGCGCTAAGGAAGATGACGCTCACCGAGACCCCCTCCCAGGCCCTGGCCGCCCCCGGCTGCCGCCCCGGCCTTCTGCAAACACCGGCTCTGGCCGGGAACTACCGCCGAGCACCAAGCCCTCCGGGTACTGTCCCTGCCGCGTCCCTGAATCCCCGTCCCCCCAGAGCAAAGCCTGTCCCGGGCTGTGGCATCGGCACTGACACAGGGGCCCTGTCTCAGAGGACTCCTCTGGTAACCAGGCTCGGAGCCCAGCTCCTGGCCCCGCCCTGAGCACACTGGAGATGCAGGCGTAACGCCCCGGCCAGCACTCACTGGGATTCCCAGGGTAGCTGCTGTGGGAAGCCAGGCCCGGGGGTCCCAGCCCAGCCCCCTCGACCTTGGGGCTGTGGGCCAGAGAGGCGCTCAGCGGGCCAGAGAAACAAGCTCCGAATGCAGCCGGGCTACTCCCTGCGCGCTCCTCACTGGGCCCAACTCCCAGACTTTCAACTGCTTGAGATTTTCGCCTTGCATTGAGCCAGGTCGAATCACAGCTGAGGACCCACCCTAGGGTGCTGTGCAGAGTCACTGCCTCTGGACTGGGCTTTCGTGCCTGCCGCAGGGTTTCACTGAGCGAGGGTTAAGCGGGGTGGCTGCTTGGAACTTGTGCTGGCACCCTAGGGGGATTTTTGTGTCCTCTATGGGAGGATGACAGGTTCTTTGGGCGTTAAGTCCCATGGACAGCTACGTGTCTCCTGAAGTTCACATTGTCCCTCCTCGCCTTGGCTGCTAGGAAGCTCAGAAGCAATATTTTGGCCACCTCTAACAACTACTCAGCCATGGTGTATGTGTGGAGCGTGACTTCATCTCTGACCTTACCTTGCTTTTCCTACCTTTTTTCCCCCCCACTTTTACTTTATTTGCCCA
>PVLC010007791.1:50117-61790 GCA_004027655.1 Graphiurus murinus | reverse complement strand
CTGTTTCTGAATTTTATACTAACCTATTTCTAAACTCCGTCGCTTTACCGCGAACTTTAAACTCCGTCGCCCACCGCGAACTTTAAACTCAGTCGCCCACCGCGAACTTTAACTCCGTCGCTTTACCGCGAACTTTAAACTCCGTCGCCCACCGCGAACTTTAAACTCCGTCGATTTACCGTCGATTTACCGCGAACTTTAAACAGGCCTGTATTCCGTCACTTTTTTCGTGACCCTTGACTTAGTCACTTACCTGTGAACTTACCCCTGTTCCAGAAAGTTCCCTGTGCGAGGTTCCCGGGTTTCGGCACCACTTATCGTCCCCCGCGCCGGACCCTTGCCCGCAAGGGCCCGAAGAGACGACAAACACACAGGAATGGTGCAAGCTTCTTTATTCTTCTCTCTCTCTCTCTCTTCTCTTACTCCCTCCCTATTCTCTTACTCCTTCTCCTCTTTCGTCAGGTACGGGAGGAATTGTAAAGGGGAAAACCAGTGAGTCTATCAGGGAGTATTCACTCAGGCAACTTCAGTAACACTCTCTCCTATTGGGCACGCACTGTCCACGCACTGTCCACGCTCTGACGTGCTGGCGCATGCGCTCTGACGTGGCACAGCCCTAGGATGTTACCACGTGCAGCTGCTCCTGGCACTCTGCCAGGCGCCGTCTTGAGGTCTCTCCGGGCCCGCCGGGCTAAGACCCCAACAAGGAGAGACCAAAATAGCTGTAAGGAAAGTTCTATCAGGTACGTTTTGTAAAAATGGAATACTTCCTCGTATTCATGGAAAAATTAATCACATTAACACCAACTCCCTTGTGATAATTTGAAAACAGTCTTTGTTAAAAGCAAAATTAAAACAAGTTCTAGAAATACCAGGATAGAAGATGAAATTAAATTTTTACTAACTAATCTCTTAAGCCTGAATTATCATTTCTATTGTAAAAAGTTTTCAAACTTTTTTTTTTGTCTAATCAAACTATGGGACCTATAGAACCTGCTTTTTATCGCATGTAATACTGCTTTTGCCAGGGTTACTCAGGTGACTATGATACAGTGCTGTACGGCTTGCTTTCAAATAAGGCATAGTTTCTCATAATCCCTTTTGTTTGAAAAAAGATTTTTATTGGAAGATACTAAAGTAAAATAAATTTACTAAAGTAAAATAAATTGTGTAGCAGTACCTGGAACCCAACTACTCAACTGGCAAGAATGCTTTGCCTTAGCAGGCATCCTCAGTCTAAATCTGTTGCCATTTGAAGGCTGGACTGGAGATAACTACTTGTGTAATAAAGAGATCAGTAGCCAGGCACAGTGACATACACCTGTAATCCAGTACTTGGGAGGCTAAGACAGGAGAATTGCAGGTTTGAGGATAAACTCAGCAATTTAGTGAGGCTCTCAGCAATGTAGTGAGACCATGTTTCAAAATAAACAAAATAGGGCTGGGGGTGTAGCTCGAAAAATAAAAGATAACAGCAACTCAAGTTCCTAGCCTCAATCTTGGCTCAGCTGTCTGCTAAGTCTCAGAACATTATAGTCCATCATGTAATCCTTTGAGTTGACAATCATCTTTGTGTGATAGTGAAGTAAAACTATTTTAAGTAAGGCTGAGACTTCCCTGTTGGATGGTTTACTGAAGGTCAACTTCAGTGTTTTTTCACAGGGGGCAATCTGGGGGACATCTGGCATTGTCCAGAGACGTTCTGGGGTGTCACAGCTGAGGAAGGGAATGGTACTGGCCTGTAGTGGGTCAGGAGCAGCGGTTTCTGCTAAACATACGGCACAGATAACCCTTTCAAAGAAGTTCCTAGCAGACATCAGAGCAGAGGCAGAGGACTTGATGTGGAAGGCCTGCCTCTGTGGTGCTTTCCACTTAGTTCGACTTCACTGCTTGTGTGTTCTGGTTTTACTGTGGTTGATTAACTGAACTCCAAGCTGTCTTGGATGTGAGCAAAGACAGGAAAGTGTTAATGAAATATCACCTGATCACCCAGGAAAGACTTCAAAGATTTGTGCTGGATAAACATGAATAGGGTTGAAGACTTGCAAAAATGTCAGGTAAACATGTTGAAGATGAGACAAAAACAATGCATTGATCCCTGTGAGGAAACATGAAGAAGGACCAGAGTTCTCTTGAGCAAACATTTCATAGGTGAGAAGTCCTGGGACTTAGGAGCTAGGCTGTCTGGAACTCCCCTCAGCACACAAACAGCACAGGGATTCATAGGAAGGCACTGGCCAAATTTACACTTCTTTTTTTTTAGCTTCATAGTGGTGCACATCTGTAATCTCAGCCACCTGGGAAGCTGAGGCAGGAGGATCACAAGTTTGTGCCAGCCTGGGTGGTGGTGCATGCCTGTAATCCTAGTACTTGAAAGGCTGAGACAGGATTGCAGGTTTGAGACCAACACATGGTAACTTACATGTAGAGATTCAGAATTGAGACTTATTTCATGCTCGGGTATTTTGAGGATCATCACAATACTCCTGTTTTAGCTATGTTTTGTCTGTTCTTTCTGTCCTTTCGGTCTAACTATAGCAAGAAGAAATCTGAGAAGGATTAATTAAAAAGGGATTTATAGAGACAAACCTGGCAAGCTAAAATGAATTGATTAATTTTTCTGAGTCAGTTCTTGGAGTTGGCCACTCCGCATTAGTTTTTGAGCAGTGCACCTAGGAAGTGTGTACGTCCCCTGGGTAAGGAGAAGGAAGCTACTGATGGCTGTCCACCGTAAAACACCATGGGGCTGGTGGATGAGGCCATTGTGTTGCTGTCTTTGATCATCCTGGGGATACCAGCTGAGATTTCACACCACTTCAGGGCTTTCCCTGAAAGACTTAACAGACACTCAAATGAATTTGTTCTGTCCCACTTGCCATATTGGCAGCAGACTTAGCCATTCAGAAGCCTGTGAGACCCGAGAATGAGAAGCCCTCTGTCCCTAGGGTTAAGATGAGATAATGACACGTGTGTTCTCATGGATGAGCCTTCTCTTTAGGAATCTGGGCTAAAGCATGCTTGCACTGGTCTCAGTCACTGCGGAAGACATCTAGAAAGCAGAGCCCTTGACAAGAGCTACACATTTACATCAGTAACTAGGGTCTCTCTGTCATATCATGCTAGACAAGTAATTTTTGAAACTGAAAAAGAGAATGGCCAAGAAAGAGGCAGAAAGAAAATGAGAGGTGCTGCCAAAGGAGGAAGATGTAGTTATGAGTTGGAACCACAGTGGATCATGCTCCAGAGGCTGAAGCCAGAAAGGAAGGAGGCTGGTGAAACTTCCTTTAAAACCCATGAATGAAAGGAAAAAGCCGCTGTTTGAGTTCCATCTTAAACACTATTTGAACTCAGTCCTCTTGCTTTTTGTTGAGACACATTTCAGTGTCTTTGCAAGTAACAGCAGAGCATTGTTAACTTGTTTGTTTTTAAAATAATTGATGCATTAATCAGGAAGGTCATCAGTGTAAAATAAATTTTTTATTTTGAATTATGTAATGATATGTGATTTCATTTAGTATATGAGTAGACAGACCAAGCAAAAATAAAGGTTTAGATGTATACCCCATAGTATGGAGGGAAAAGAAATTAAGACTAAGAATACTTTTCATATCAAAATAATCTTAAAATTTAAATCCTGTGTAGATGAGAAGATAGTAAACTCAGTTCTTCTGATTTTGCTATTTTCAGTCATATTTATACATATCATTATTTAGATTCGATTATTTAGCATATCTGTTACATCCATGTGAGTTAAAGTCAAAGAATACTTCTTCAAAAACTTAATTATGGTATATCTTGCCAAAAAGCAATTTTGATTATAACATTTATTTTGTATATAAAACAACACCTATATTTGCAGAAAAAGTCTTTGTAACAGTTATTTTTTACCTTATTGGGAGAGGGGCATATTAGGGCCTCTGAGAGCTTGTGAAGCATGATACTCAGCATTGTCCTTCATGAATTCATTGGATTTTATGAAGGAGGGGACCAGGTGTTGTATAAAAAGCTCCCTCAGGAGATTTTTATGTGTAGCCAGGGTTAAGAACCACCAGTCTGCATAATACAATGGTAATTTTTCAATACTTAAATTAGCAATTGACTGTATTCAAGATAAAATGGCAATTTTTTGTAAGTCTGATGAATATCCACTGTGATACTCTTGTTATAGAACAGTTGGATTGTCTGGGCAAGATTGCACACTGTCCATCATGTCTGTTCTTTAAATTCTCTAGTTATTTCCATGAAGTTTTAAAGGACTTTATTAATGGCCATTTTATCCTAATGATCAAGCATTTAAAAAAAAATGATTTGTCTTTTATTAACAAGCTTGTGGTCAGAATAGTAACATCACAGTTTTCTGAAATTTCTTTTCCTATTTCATGCTCACTCGTGCACACGTGTGTGTGTGTGTGAGAGAGAGAGACTGGGATTGAACCCAGGGGTGTTCTACAACTCTGAGCTACACCCCCAGCCCTATTTTATTTTATTTTATTTTATTTTATTTTGAAACAGGGTCACACTAAGTTGCGGAGGGCCTTGCTAAGTTGCTGAGACTGGCCTCCAGCCTGTGATTCTCCTTAGCCTCCCAAGTACTAGGATTAAAAGTGTGTACCACCACATCTGGCTGTAGTTTCTTGGAATTTTGTTATTTTTCCAAAATAAAACCTTCCCATCCCAACAGACACAAGTTTTAGCAAGTTTTCTGTGATATTCTGATTTTAAGAAATACTTGACTTTAAACTTTCAAAATTATTAAATGTAGTTTCGGTGATTATTCCTCATTCTTTCAATACACCCATTCATACATAAATGAACATGCATTACAGGAAATGATCCTAGCCAATGTCAAGAAAACTAAATCAAGATGGGGTAGTACTGGTTCAGGGCATTTCTCATGGATTTGGGGGGGGTCATTGAGATCTGACCAGATCTCAGACATGACGGTCCAGAGCTGAAGCTCTGCACTGGGCTGCAGACCCCTGCCTGGCTCTGCAAGTTACTTCTGCTAACTTTCAGAGACCTTGCCTAACCCCTTGCTAATGTTCCAAGAGAAGGCCTCATGTGCGGTGTTCTAATCACAGAAGAGCTGAGTTGTGCAAAAGGGAGTTTATTCCTGAGGAGGCCTCATGGGAGGAGACAGGATCCCAGAGTCTCAAACGCATCTCCCAATATTAGGGCTCAGGGATACTTGTGGACTAAAGAAACTAGGTGAGCCAGATGTGGTGCATACCTGTAATCATAGTGCTTGGGAGGCTGGGATAGGAGGATCACAGGTTTGGGGAGAGCCTCAGCAATTCAGCAAAGAGACCCTCAGCAACTTAAGGAGACCCTGTTTCAAAATAAAAAATAAAATAGAGCTGGGGGTGTAGCTTGGAGGTAAAATGTCTCTAGGTTCACTCCCCCCAAAATGGTGAAAAGTAAAGGAAAGAAGATAAAAAAAGATATGGGAGGGAAAGGGCTCTGGGCAGGACCCTGAAACCAGAAGGGTGGCAGAAGAAAAACTGGAAGAACTTGTCATACTGTCCTCCCAACTTTTCCATAAGTCTAAAGTAGGTCAAAATAAGTTGAATAAAATTAAAACGGCAGGTGGCAGTGAGGCAAACACCAGGATGCTGGTCTCAGCTGGAAAAAGAACTGAAGTCAGGTGACAGGAAGTCTTTGATCCAGCTTTCCAGGTTAGAAAAGAATTGAAGTCCTGGGAAAAGTGACTTCTCGGGAAGCAAGTGATGGGTGCCTATGCATGCACTGACCTAGGTTCTTCCCAGGGCGCAGGTGCAGAAGCTGGTGCTGGTGGACTTTGAGGATAGGCCTCTGGTCTCTGATGTCTTAAAGTCACCCACTGGACACGTGCATGTTGTGAAGGGGTGGTTGGTTTCAACTGGTTTGATCGACCTCCAGCTTTCAGACCATCACCCCAGGTGACCTAGGTCTTCCACTGGGCCAGGGCGATGAAGTTGCTCTCTGTTGGGAAGCTAATGCAGCTGATTACTGCGGCTAGTGGGCTGCAGGGTTCAGTTAGGCCTTCCTCGTTCATGTAGAGGACGGTTTAACTTCTACCAGTACCCACGGTAGTTCCTGTGATATAATTGCCACGCCCTTGCAGTTCAAAGCTGTGAACACATTTGGTCAAACTTGGAAGCACCATTATTTATTATTTTATTTCATTTAATTTCATTTGCGGCACTGGAGATTGAACCCAGGGGCCCAATTTTTTTTTTTTTAAACAGGTTCTCACTAGGTTGATGAGAGCCTCACTTGCTGAAGCTGTCCTTGAACCTGAGATTTTCCTGACTTGGCCTCCCAAGTACTGAGATTACAAGCATGCACCATCATACCCAGCTAGAAAGCACCTTTTCAAGACTGCTTGGACCTGTGTTTTCCCAGATTGCAATACTAATTAGCGCAAAATAAATGTAATTTTCTTTGATTTTTATTAGGTTTATTTTCTTCTTGGTTGACATTCTATAGATGAAACATAAAGCACTGTAAGTGTATCACATACAATTGTCTCATTCCACATGACTCTTCTTGGCATTTATTGCTGGCCGATTTCTCTAGGGCAGCAACAAGCAGGGAACCGGAGGGGGAAGCCAGGGTCTTTGTGTCTAGGTTGCTTAGATTAAATCATGAAACTTCTCTATTCCTCAATTCTTTTTTAACCTGGAAAACTGGATCAAAGACTTCACCTCACTTCAGTTCTCTTCTCCCAGCTGAGACCAGCATCCTGGTCTGCCTTACTGCCACCTGGTGTTTTGATTTTACTCAACTTCTTATTTTGACCTACTTTAGACTTATGGAGAAGTTGAGAGGACAGTATGACAAGTTCCTCCAGTTTTTCTTCTGCCACCCTTCTGGTTCCGGGGTCCTGCCCAGAGCCCTTGCACTTTCCTCTAAATCTCCCTGGGCTCCCCCAGTCTGCGAGTTTCTCAGTCCTTCATTATCTTTTCTCACGGGATTCTTCTTCAGAGTGCTTGTCATTGCTCATTTTATGGAGCATTCTTCCATTTGGTTTCTGATTTTCTCATGATTGGGGTAAAGTTATGCCTTTTGGGCAAGAATACCACAGAAATTTTGTTGTGGTAAGGCGCTCATGATCTTTCTACCTTGTTATGGATGACTTCTACCACTATCGCTCAGGTAAGGGCATGTCTGCCTTATTTCTATAAAGTTCTGCAATGATTATCTTGGGGCAATAGTGTTGAAACTTTCACACATTGACTTGTGCATCTGTAGGCGAATCTGGTCTGCCACTGTCATTGTGATAGTTGTCTGATACTGATTTCTGGGTGGTGTTTTCTTTGTTAATTGGAATTCTGCTATAAGGGAGAGCTGTTTCTTGTCTCTAGTTTGCTTATTTTGTTACTATTTATAACTGTGGAACAATGGCTACTTATTTTATTCCTTATGTCCAATACTATCATTACTGACATTATGACTCAGTTTGTTCTGACTTTGGCCTTTCACATTGCCTAACACTATCCCTAACTTTGTGTTCTCTTGACAAAACCTCAAGACTTTTTTCAGTGTCCCCTTTCTTTTCTAGCACCTCAGGATGGCCCTCCCTGTGTGTGCTGGTGACCTCCAGACACTTTTGTGATATAGTAACACTGATCCCGCAAGGGCACAGCATGACCTTCCAAGTAGAAAGCTGATGAATTAAGGGAACTGGTAATCAATTAGTTCACCTGTATGGCACAAATTATATAATTGTAAAATAATAATCACCTGTGGCTCAGTGACAAACTGTCATGTAACTAGTTATTGGATATTGACCAGATACTGCCTATAAATGAACCACAATAAGCTGAATGAATGCTTTTGCTTGGGAACTTAGATGTATGCTCCATGTATCCCCCAAGTACCTAGGAATCCTTTAGATCATCATAGGGACGCTGAGATTTGGAGGACTCATCAAAGAGAAAGACACAAAGCTTTGAGTGCCACTTTGACAAGTCTGCATGAGGCAGAAATCCCTCAAAACTTGAGACATTCTGAGGTCTAAGGTGCAGGGACCACCACTCAGAAGAGGCAGAGGGCAGTGGAAGCCCCAGGGGAAAGGGGATGGAGAGGGCCTCATCGATGCACTATAGACATGCAAGTCAGAAAGCCCCAAAGGGCAGCAGCCGCTTAGGGCCTTATGGCCTGAGCTTATGTTACGTATTGCTAGTGAGTGCTGGGTGCATTTTTATGGGTACAGAAAGCAGGAAGGCTGTAAATGGCTAAATATCTGCTTATTTGGACTGCCTGCTTATTTAGATTGGTCTAAAAGTTGGATGTGTAGAACTTTGAATTTGGAGCTGGTAGGCTTTTGAACCAGTGGGTCTCTGCCTGCAGTGAAGAAATAAACCTAAGAATCTAGGCATGGTGGTGCACACTGTAATCTCAGTACCTGGGAGGCTAAGACAGGAGGATTACAGGTTTGAGGCCAGCCTCAGTAACTTAGTAAGACCCTCAGCAACTTAACAAGACTCTTTTTATAAAATAGTGCAGGGGGGGTGGTAGCTCAGAGGTAGAATGCTCCTGGGTTCTATCCCCAGTACAAAAACAAAACAAAACAAAAAGCAACAGCATAAGGGCCAATACACAGAACCTTGTAGGCTTATTTATATAACACTGTTCATGCTACTTCAGCTCTCAGTTTCCTGAATACAGGGAGTGATCACTGATGCCGAGCTAGAGGGCTGACTGACACAAGAGGAGGGCAAGTATTGAAGAACAGACTGTGCCTGCAGAGAGAGCATCAGACAGGAAAAGACGGACTGGAATCAACCTCATCTGAGAGAAGACAGGAATAGAGTGAGGTAAAGAACACAGGATGGTGCTGGATATCTCTAGCCAGTATATATGTCATGCAGCAGCAATGGTATGTTATTAGATGGAATCGCTGCAGTAATTTTTTATTTATATACTGATTTATTGAATTATTATGGTACTGGGGATTGAACCCATTCTACCTCTGAGCTATACCTCCCAGCCCTTTTTATTTTGTGTTTTGAAACAGTCTTGCTAAGTTGCTGAGGCTGGTCTTGAGCCTGTGACCCTGCTATCTCAGCCTCCCAGATACTGGGATTACAGGCCAGTGTGCCACCATGCCTGGCTCCATTCTTCCCACCATCTGTACATGTAATGAAATGCTGAAGGTGGCCCACAGATCCTGCCCACTGCATATCTAAGAAGACCGGGGAGGCTGGGAGGCCACACCTGAGGTGGAATAGACAAGGCTGCCCATCCTTGGAGCCCAAAGTTGTCTCCAGAGTCCAGCAGTGTTCCCTGCCTGCCCTATGACCAAGGTAGAGAGTTTAGTTTCAGAAAGCTACTTCCTCTGCAAAATGGGAACAGAATTAACTCACTAGGCCATTGTTCTGAAGTGAGTCCCAGGATGTAAATTCTACAGATGACCTTCCAAAGAATCTGTGGTGATAGATTAGATGGTCCCTCTCCCTGATGAGACTTAAAGGTATGGAGACAGCCACTCTAGAATGCTGACTTGAACACCCTCTACATTATAATACTCCACAAAGACAGGCACCATGTGCATGTTGATTGCCCACTTCTGAATAGCTAACATCTTACATAATGCCTGATACACAGGAGGTACTATATAAAGACATTATTTGAACCACTTTTTGAAAAAAATACCTCCATATAAGCCATTTATGTAAGATGAGTTAGTTTTGGAAGGCCTCTGTACAATCTCCATAGTTAACACAGTATTGCAACAATTTATTCAGGAGATAACCTCATGTTAAGTGTTTATATCAGTCAGCTTTCTGCCACTAGAATAAAATGCCTGAGACCACTGACTTAAAAACTAAAAGGGTCTACTCCACAATAAGTTGGCCTGCAGTGGAACTTCATGGTGAGATTGTGTGGCAAAGCAAAACCATTTGCCTCTTGGCCACAAAACCAACAGGAGAAAAGGACCAGAGCCTCACAGTTCCTTTTAAGGGCACACCCCAGTGACAGCCTTCTCCTGCTAGGCCCCACCTCCTGAAGGTAGACTAGGGGAGTCCAAATTGTAGCACAATAAGTAAAATAAAACAGGCCTTGATAGGAATATCGATTGAATCACTACTGTCTTGGCTTAGAGTAACCAGTCAAACTTGCTTCTATCACTTAGCTATAATCATTTTTTTTTAAGTCTGTTTACTTGCTCTATTTTTTTTTTTTTTTTTTTTTTTTGGTACTGTTGATTAAACCCAGGAGCAGTCTACCTTGAAGCCACACATTTTATTTTTTATTTTGAAACAAGGTGTGGGTAAGTTGCTGAGGCTGGCCTCAAACCTACAATCCTCCTTTCTCAGGCTCCCAAGTACTGGGATTACAGGTGTGCACCACCTCACCCCACAGACAGGGTTTTGATGAAAACCCAGATCATGGGACATTGTGGAGAAGGAGAGTGGGCTCTGGTGGTGGGGGCAGGTGGCTGTTGAGCAGACAGTGGGGTCTGATGGGGTAAACATGTTGGAAGAACACTCAAAACTAGGAGGTCTCCTGGATAAATAATACAACTATGGCCCACTTCTGAGTGTGTGTGCTCTCTATCTTACTGGAGATCGGGTACCACGACATACCTTGCACATGGGACATGGCCAGTGTTTCCTGGAGGTGAGGTAGAAAGGGACAGACACCGTTTACTGCAGGCCACAGCCCTCTGGAGGCTAGACCACGGGGGCCACCATGCACAAAGAGAACGCAGGAGAGATGGAGACGAAGGACACAGCAGGGCAAGAAGTGACAGAAACATGGGTCGAATGAAGGATAGGAGAAGCAGGGCAAAGAAAGGGGAGAGAAGAGTGAGATGTGGACATGCAAAGACTTGACGCCATTGGTAGCTGGAGCTCCAGCTGTCCCTGGTGACTCCTTGCAAGAGCCCAGTGTCCTCAGATAACTTTTTCTCCTTTCTCTCTTGCCCACATTTCTCACCTACAATTGTCTCTGAGAGGTGCTTATCTGCTTCTCAAATGCCCTTCTTATACAAAGAATGTCTTTAGAATCTGAAGACCACTGTGTGTTCCAGCCACCAAAAGGAATGTGAAGGAGAGTAATTGATGAAATCAAGGGCAGGGCCCCAGAAGGAGCAGTGTATACTGACAAGGAAATGACTTGCAATGTTCAGGTTGGTAAGCATGATCATGACCGTTCCTTGAGTCTGTAGACTTTGTCCTGTGCTCTGTCACAGTTGTTTTGATTTGTGGCTTTTTGTCTATGAATAAAGTATTGAGTTGACCTTATTTTTAGGCAGAGGTTCACAGTATTGGAATATTTCTAATAGCAATGATGTCACAGTTTTTGAATACTTTTCCTTTCTAGTGCCTGGTGAGTCATCAGACTATCATTTGGTCCCCAGAACATTATGGTGACACCAGTCTTAGTCACAAAATCATTACGGTGATGGTTGGGGGAAGGATACAGGAAGGAGTCCACACAATGAGAAGAGCCCAGTTTAATCACATTTGGAATTAGTACTCAGATTTTTTTTTTTTTTTTTTTTTTTTTTTTTTTGCGGTACTAGGGATTGAACTCAGGGGCATTCTACCTCCGAGCTATACCCCCAGCCCTATTTTTTATTCTTTATTTTGAAACCGAGTCTCACTAAGTTGCGGAGTGCCTCACTAGGTAGCTGAGGCTGGCCGCGAACCCGGATCCTCCGGTCTCAGCCTCCCGAATGCT
>PVLC010007791.1:30012-50017 GCA_004027655.1 Graphiurus murinus | reverse complement strand
ACTCAGATTTTTAAAGCAAATTTATTTATTTATTTTTGGTACTGAGGACTGAAACTAAGGGCATTCTACCACCAAGCTACACTCCCAGCTCTTTTTATTTTTTATTCTGAAACAGAGTCTCACTAAGTTTCCGAGACTGGCCTTGAACCTACAATCTTCCTGTCTCAGCCTCTCAATGACTGGGATTACAGATGTGTGCCACTGTACCTGGCATTAATCAGATTTTCAAAGCAAATTTATTTTGAAGTATATTTTCAAATTTTCCAATATTCATCTATCCTGTTATCAAACTGTCCTCAAAGTCTTTTGGCTATAGGAATATATGGTTTCCGTATTATAGCTTCACAATTCAGTTTTCTTTTTGCAAGTATGATGAATGAGGAGGAAGAATATTGTTCTCCAGGAAGAGGTGAGTGCAGTCACTTGAATGTAAGCATAGATGCTCAGAAGCATCAAGCTAGACCTTATCTGAAGGCTGCCTGGTTCAGTCCCTGGTTGGAACATAAAACCCATCATAATAATGCTCACAGGCTGTCATGTGGAGGAGATAGCACCAAGTACTGGGTGATTATTCAAGCACAAGCATTGATTAACTAGTGTGACATCCTGTTTGCAAACAAGATAGACAGATCAAGTAGTTCTTCTGTAAGAGCTAACATGAGCAGTTTCCCTATGTATGTCATGACACATTGAAACAGCATGATCTTGTGACTTCCATTTCCTCCATGTGATGAGGAATTCTAAGTGCAGCAGGAAGTGGAGTGACTGTTGTTCATTCCATCTCAGCCAGGATGGCCGAGGAAGAGGGCCTGGGTGTTGCCTGCTATGACCAAAACCAAAATCAAAACCCAAAGGGACTGGCAAGGAGATCTATGCTATTCAACAAACATTTCTTTTTCACAATAGTGTTTCAGTTTTTTATGTCTTTGGCTCATTAGGCCCAAGGTTTAAAAGATAAATAAGCCAGTCTTAACGTAAAGTGTATGTGATGATTCTGGGGATTGTGGGACAAACCAGCGATGGGAAGATATCCCCAGCAAGTAGTACTTTGGAAAGTACTTTCATGTTCCCGTGGTGGCTCTCTGCTCAAGGGAAAGACCCTCAGCTAGGTCGCCCTTTCTGCTGGACTCATATCATACTTAAACCATTCAGAACAATCAGTCTTTGCTGAGTTTATTAAGAGTTCCACCACTTTTCTGCAGAGCCCAGCACTTTCATTTGTTTTGGATGGGGGTTGCTCTCTGATTTCTCTTTGAATTGCTTGGGCACCGAAGGCCATTCATTCATTTTGACTTTGTCACTAAGCAAAGCCATTTGTTAGCACCCAAACACAATCATTCTTAACCCATTTTGTCTCAGCATCCTATATATAGGACATATATATTAAAACTTAAATTGAGCAACAAAGTTATTTACATGTGTTTGATACATAGGATGCCTGTATATAATGTGTTTGGAAAACTTTGTGGGTTTTTTGTTTTGTTTCTTTGTTTATAGAGGGTTTTTGTACTAGGAATTGAACCCAGGGCATTTTACCTCTAAGCTACAACCCTAAGCTACACCCCTAGCTCTTTTGATTTTTAATTTTGAAACAGGAGCTTCCTAAGTTGCTGAGGCTGGCCTTGAACCTGCAATCCTCCTGTTTTAGCCTCCCAAGTACTGGGATTCGGAAACTTTGATTTCTTTTTCTCAGTCAAAATTGTGTTTCCTTTAATATTTTACTTCGGGACTATTTTCCATCCTGTTGACTTTCTCTACAACTTTTCCTTTTTGAGGGGGCGAGGGAGCACACATAAGCTAGGCAGCCACCTTGACCCGACCATTGCAAATAAAAGCATTTGATGATGAGCAACAACTATTTCATTGCAGAGGCTGGCCTCCAACCTGCCATCCTCCTGTGTCAGCCTCCCAAGTACTAGGATTACCGGCAGGCACCACCATGCCCGGCCCATTCACTTTTTTGATCCTGAGTTTCATCAGCTATGAAATGGTAGAAGTTAAATGATTTTTAAGGTTCTCACCAGTTCAGCATTCGAGCCTAGATCATCTTGTCAGAATATGGCAGGGAAAGCCAGGTGCAATGGTGCACACTTGTGATCTCAGCACTTGGGAAGCTGAGACAGGTTTGAAGCAAGCCTCAGCAATTTAGACCCTCTGCAACTTAGGAAGAACTTCTTTCAAAATAGAACATTTTAAAAAGGGCTGGGGGTGTAGCTTGGAGATAGAGTGCTACTGAGCTCAATCTCTAGTTACACACACACACACACACACACACACACGAAGAAGAAAGAGGAGGAGGAGGAGGAGGAATAATGTATTTTCTCAATGTCTATGGTACTCCCCAAACCAATATACCAGTAAGCATGAGATTGATGAAAATAATAAATACTAATAAGCTAAAAAAGAAAGGAAAATCTGTTGATGCATCTTCAAGCTGCCATGCGAGAGCAGCAGCAGGCTCAAGTCTCCGCCATTGAGAATCACTTGTTAATTTCTGCATCTCGTCACACGTAGGCAACTCAGCAAAGCAGAAATGGTTAAACTTAAATTACCTTAAGTTCCTCCTTCTGATGCTATTATTCATGTTACTCATCTTCCCTTCTGGCCACACCATGGGGAGACAGCTTCTCCACCAAGCCTACAGCAGTTCCGGGTCACATAGACAGCTACTGGGTTCAGTGTTGGGTGAAGTGACTGATTTATTTAGATACCTCTGATTCCACTGAATAGACCTCAACAATACTCAAGGCCAGATGAACACCCTTGTGAAGTCGACCTGAAAGAAGAACAGACCATTGCAATGACAAAATACACAACTATCATGAACAAGTAACACAATCACATTCCTAACGACAGGCTCACTCAGTCAAGCAGCAAAGGTTAGCAGCCTTTCTGGGTTTGTTAATTTGCTCTCAGATTGTATCTCTTTGAGACATATAATCCAGTGTTTCAAAATCGGCCCCTGTGGAGACTCCCTGGCTGGTGACAGTAGCTGTGCTACTGTGTTGGGTGTCATTGGGCTTCCCAGGGGAGGAGTGTCAAGTATGGAGTCCACTCCAAGCTGACTGGGTGTTGAAGGCAGTTTGCAGCCTGTAGACCAGTGTGCAGAGACTAGAGCCTGGAGAAGTGGAGGCAGGGGAGGGGAAAATCAACAGTGGGCACTGCTGCTGGAACAGGAGCACAGAAGGTGTTGGGGAGGCACGGGGGTGCACCGGCAGATGGAGGGTTGGAGGGTGACTTGGAGACTGAGCTAATTTTCCCTCTTATTCCTAAGAATAATGCAGAAGCAAATCAAATTTAAATCTGAAATGTTTCATTTTTGAAAACTAAAGTCTTTCATTTCTATTCATATGAAAGTCTGAGGTGGTGCCAAATATATAAGCCATGTGACCGCAGGCCCCGCGTCCTGTGATTCTGCCGCTGTTTTCTCCCTCAGCTCCACTAGAGCATTTCTTGCTCACAGCAGTGACTAAGCTGCATTTTCTACCTGGAAGCAGCCCAGGGGCTTCACAGGGAAAGAAGAGCGATTCCATTTCATTACATTACCCTGGCACACTCTGCCCTATTATTTATTTTTTTGTACTGGGGATTGAACCCAGAGTCATTTTACCTCTGAGCTACACCCCCATTTATTTTTTATTTTGAAACAGGGCCTTGCTAAGTGGCTGAGGGTCTCACTACGTTGCTGAGGCTGGCTTCGAACGAGCCTGGCGATCATCCTGTCTCAGCCTCCCAAGTACTGTAATTACACCTAGCCTGTTATGTAACATCTAACCTATGGTGTGATATCTGTTATATAACATGTATATAATAGATATAACACATATATGATCTATTTCTCTGGAGAACCCTAATACAGTGTTTTAAGGATTTCAATACAAACATGTTTCCTAACAGCAAATCCTGAGCTGCTTTCTGTCGATGGTACAGATGCAGGGGAATTTGACTCCTCAGCACAGCTCTGACCACAGAGCTTTGAAATGATATGTCCTTCCCTCTCTAGAGAAAACTCATGCAGTCTCACAAAATTACTTTTGTCTTCAGGATGGAGGTTTATCGGTTCTCTGTGTGACTGGGAAATCATCCCTTTTGGACTATGAAGAGTCTTGATTACTCCTTCCAAATTAGTTTTTTCTTCCTCTGTTAGAACTTTTTGCCAGGCACAATTCAGTCGTGCAGAAAGTGGAATACCTCCAGGCTTCACAGGTACTCACCCCCATGGGAACATCATTTCTTACTAATCCCGTAAAGGAATTGAAGTAAACACCTACCGAGACTTGCATGTCCTGGTCCTGTGTGGGGCTCATTATATAGGGTATCTCATGGAATACTGGCAACACTCTTATGACACAGATACCAGTTTTAAAAGGATACCTGAAGCCGGGTATGGTGACACACACCTGTAATTCCAGTACTTGAGAGGCTGAGATCAGAGAATTGCAGGTTCATGACCAGCTTCAGCAATTTAGTGAGACTCTCAGCAACTTAGCAGGAGCATGTTTCAAAACAAAACAAAACAAATAATAAAAGAGGCTGAGGTTGTAGCTTGGAGATAGAATGCCCCTAGGTTTAATCCCCAGTACCCCTTTCCCCCCACACACACACAGGCCACCTAAAACCCAAAGAGATTGAGTAATTTGCCCATGGGCTATGCTTTGTGACACGGTGGGTCTTGGATTTGAATCCAGCTCTGACTCCAAACATTTGCTCTTTGTGTTATAGCTGGTTATTATCTATTAGCTTCTAATTTAGCCTGAACCAAAAACAAAGCTGGAACAATGCTAAGTGAGTAAGATTAATGCAGTTAGACCACTTCTTTGTCACATGCAGGGAGAGACAACAAACTTACAACCCACCCCCATGAGGGGGATATAATTTTATTCCTGAAGAAAAATGGAGACACTATTTTTCTAAATTCTCCTGGATGTGTTTTCTCTTTTATTAATTCAGTTTTCTTTCTGTTGCTCCTTTCCTACCATTAAAGCAAAGCAGCAGAGTCCAAGCCCATAGGGTGCTCTTCCCAGACAGGAAGGGGAGGAGCTTCACCCACTAGCCTGGGCATGGCCGGGCTTCTGCCACCCAAGAGGGTGCCTTGCTGCTATGGCTGTGCATGGCAGACGATGGCAAGGCAAAGCCAGCCTGAGCTAGTTTCAACACTAATCCATTCATGATTTAGCCACTTTCCAAAAAGGCCCTACCTGTTAATACCACCTTGTAATCCCAGTACTTGGGAGGCTGAGACCAGAGGATCCAGGTTGGCAGCCAGCCTCAGCTACTTAGTGAGGCCCTCCGCAACATAGTGAGACCCTATTTCAAAAATAAAGAATAAAAAATAGGACTGGGGTGTAGCTCAGAGGTAGAATGCTCCCGGGTTCAAGCCCTAGTACCACACACACACACACACACACACACACACACACACACACACACACAAATACTACCAGAAAGGGGTTAAGTTTGCACATGACATTTGGAGGAAACACATTAAATGAAAGGTTGGGGGAGGAAAGAGACAGGAGACAGCACAATGGCAGAATAGGCTTTATTGGGATGAAACCTGTGGAGGTGGGGCTCCAGGAAAGGATGGAGCCGGTATCCACTTACAGATTAGAAGCTTATATAGGTTTCAGGGGAGATTCTTTGGGGCAAGGGAGAGCAGTGGTTAGCCATTGCTGGCGGGCTGTTAAGGGGAGTTAGCTGGGTTAAGCAGAACAATGCGAATTTTCCATATGCAGAGGGGCTTGCTAAGCAAGGGTTAGGTACATCTTAGGCAAGACGATGCAGTTATTTAAGTAAGCAGGGAGATGAGTGTATTTGAGACTTGGGACTTTTCTGGTCAACAGAGAGGCCTGCAAAGTGACAAGTGCTTTAGTTCGAGACTCTAATATAAAATTCATGTCCTTCTCATATCTAAAATATATTCATTCCATCCCAATATTACCCCGCCCCCCAAATCTTAACTCATGCCAGCACTAACTTTAAAATCTAAGCCCAAAGTCTCATCTAAATACCATCTAAGTTGCATATGGATGACACTTGAGGTTGGTTTGGTCTTGAGACAAATTCCCCCTCTAGCTGGGAACCTGTGAAATCAAATGAGAGAGAGAGACAGACAGACAGACAGAGAGAGAGAGAGAGAGAGAGAGAGAGAGAGAGAGAGAGAGAGAGAGAGAGAAAGCTACATGAAAAACAAAAATCAATATAAAAGGCTGAGAAAACCTGTCATCTTCACTAGAAAAATGCTCGCAGCAATAAAAGCTGTCCTGATTGGCAAATCCAGTTCTGTAAAGGAACTACTTCTCAGTAAAAGAGTCAGAATTGAATTGAAAACACCTCAGACTGCGTCTTGGAATGAATAAACCCAAGTGGAATAGCCCTTCCTCCAGCCAAGACATGCACACATTTTGCCTTTCAGGAGGACTTTGAAGTTCAGGGTCATGCACTTCTCCAGAGCACAGTCCTCAGCCTATGGAGGCCGCCATGTTCAGAGTTAGCAGATGCCTCCCGGGATGCCCAGGAGCTTATGCCCATGCCCGTGGGAAGGCCTGCAGTCAGTGACTGGTGGGCGCAGCTAGGAGGCAGCAACAGAAGCTTGCGCTGTGGCCTCAAGTCAGCACAGGTCAGGGCACCGCCGTTCACACCCCTGAGCTCCCTGTGGGGCCCAGCTGAAGTCAGTTTTTTTGAAACTGCCCTGCTTACCTCTTTCCCTGCTTAATTCTCCATCTCACATTTCTTCACAGCCTCCTTTTTTTCCCCATAAAGCTGCACAAGAATTTATTCATTCGCTAAGCACCTGCATGCATACACATATACATAGCCACACATTTTGAGGTCATACTCTGGACTGGACACAGTTCAAAACACTGCAGATGCAGCTTCAGAGAATCAAATTCCTTGCCCCACAGCTTATGTTCTAATAGTGAGACAGAATGACCAAGAGACTACTCAGGGTGCACACTGGGGACAGTAAGCTCCGGCCACATCCCTCCTTCCTTAAATGGTTTTACCCTTGGGGAAACAATGGCTTCAGTGGGATTGATGGAGGCTGGAAAATGCTTCAGAGAATGTTCATAAACCATCATTTCATAGGTAAAAAAGTGGAGTCCAGGTCATAATTGTGTACTAACCAGGAATCTTTTTTTTTTGTATTGGGAATTGAACCCAGGGCATTCTATGTCTGGGTTACACCCCTGATTCTATTTTATTTTTTATGTTGAAATAGGGTCTTACTAAGTTGCTGAGGGCCTTGCTAAATTGCTGAGGCTGGGCTTGAACATGAGATTCTCCTGTGTCAGCCTTTCAAGTACAGGATTACAGGCATGCATGGTCACCACATCCAGTTAACCAGGAATCTTTCTAAATACAAAAAATGAAACTAGCAAAAATATTCAATTTGAACTCCACCTCCAAAAGGTAAAATCAAATCCTGTGACTGGTATGTTCAGTGGGTAAATCTGGGTACCAGGTAAGGTTAGATCCAGGTGCTCTGGTTCCTTGGACAGTAAGCCATGGTCTGAGATTTCCCTTGTCAGCCCTCAGGGAGACCCAGTCTACAACATCTGCCGTGCTGTGTGGAGGGTGGTGGAGAGATCTATGGTGCTGTGAATTTTGATGCTGATACCACACCCATCACCCTTTCTCTGGTGTTGTAGTTTGGCTGTTATCTTGGCAGTTTTGTGTGGTGGGTTGCCAAAATGGCTAACACTTTTCCCTTCAAGAGATGGAGTCCCTTTGTCTCTTGCTTGAGTCTAGACTGGACAGTGACTGTTTTGCCTAAAGGGATATCAGCAAGCATAACAGGAAGAACACTTTGCAGTAGGACTGGGCTCGATCCTCCTGAAGCCCAGGGCCCTGCAGGAGGAGCCCAGCTACTGTACAGACCTTGAGAGGCAAAGCCCTGATTACCCCATGACCCTCACCCAGACCCCACCTTAGATACAGGAGCCGGTCCAGCTGAGATCAGCCAGAAACACACAGCTCAGACTGCTGGCCCATAGAATCACGAGTTAAGTACATTCTTATTTACTCATTAATTTATCTTTACGTTTTTATTATATTAAACCATAAAATTTCATTTGTTATATTGTATATGCTAACAGATATAGTATTATAAATTGTATGGATTTTATCCATTTATACATTTTTGCAGATAACAGCTATTCAAGGTTCAAATTCCTGCCATATGTAATATATATAACATGATATATACATATAAAAAATATAAACACAATTTCAGTCCCTGGGAGGCTGAGACAGGAGGATTGCAAGTTTGAGGCCAGCCCCAGCAACTTAGTGAGATCCTGCTTCAAAATACAAAATATAATAGGGCTGGAGGTATAGCTTGGAGGTAGAATGTCCCTGGACTCAATCCCCAGTTCCACAAAGTTAAATAAATAAATAAATAAATAATATATCTATAGATATGCATACATGTGTGATTCGAATCTCTGAATCTGACAGCCAAGAAGACTGTGCATGAGAAGAATCACTAGTATTAACCTGAAATAGACTGGTCATTTAAGATGTATTTTATAATAGTAAAGTAGCTAAAAAAGGAATTTGGATGATATACAAAAATATTTATTTAGCAAAAATATGTAGACAATAAGCCAGGTGTGGTGGTGCACGCTTGTAATCCCAGTACTTGGGAGGCTGAGACAGGAAGATCTGGGCTCAGGGCCAGCCTCAGCTACTAAGTGAGGCCTTCCACAACTTAGTGAGACCCTGTTTCAAAATAAAGAATAAAAAATATGACTGGGGATGTAGGTTGGAGGTAGAATGCCCCTGGGTTCCATTCCCAGTACCGCAAATAATAATAATAATAACAATAATAATGATAATAATAATGACAGAGGAATGGGGAAATGAAAGAAGACATTAGACATACAGAAAGTAAGTGGCACGCCAGGTGTGGTGCACATGGGAGACGGAGACAGGAGGATCACACGTTGGAGGACAGCCTCAGCAATATAGTAAGACTTTTTGGCAGCCTAGCAAGACCCTGTTTCAAAACAAAAAATAAAGTAGGGCTGGAGATTTATCTTGAAGGTAGAGTACCCCTGGGTTCAACCCCCAGTACCACAACAAATCAATCAATCAATCAATAAGAAAAAAGAAAGTAAGTGGCAAAGTGGCTAATGAAAATTCCACTGTGTAATGTTAGATTAAATGTGATTAAGTGCATGATCGATCAAATTATACTTGAATCCACTAAATACTCCAATCAGAAGGAGCATCTAGTGCGTTATAATAAATGACATTAAATTTGAATGAAATAGCCTGCATGGTGGTGCCGCACTTGGAAGGCTGAGACAGGAGGATTACAGGTTCGAGAACAACCTCAGCAAATAGTGACTCTCCTCAACCTGGGGAGACCCTGCTTCAAATTAAAAATAAAAAGGGCTGGGAGTGTAGCTCAGAGGTAGAATGCTCCTGGGTTCAATCCCTACTACCAAAAACAAACAAACAAACACCCTACCAAAAAACAATAATAGTTGGAGACTTCAATATCCCACTCCCAACCCACTCCCAATACCCAGAAGAACAAAAGAAATTAGCAAGGATTTTTAAGATTTGAACAAAACAACCCATCAACGTGTACTGTTAATTTTTATAGACTGCTTCATCCAAGGACAATAGAATATGCATTGTCTTGAAGTGTACATAAAGCATTCTTCATACTGAATCATATGTCTGGCCACAAAACAATTTACATTACATTTAAGAGGAATGGGATCATAGAAAGTATGATTCAATTAGAAATTCATAGAATGAAATGTGGGACATCTCCAAATATTTAGAAATGTAAGAAAGCACACTTTTAAGTTACTCACTGTTTAAAGAATACTTCACAGGTGTTAGAAAATATTTAAACTGCATGCAAGCCAAGGCACTGGGCATGGGATGTTGTATGTGGCTGTACAGCGGTAAGCCATTCTGGCAACAACTTGGCCATTTCTTTTTAATAGAATCTTTCCATCTGATACCGTGATTCTACTTTTAGGTGTCTAGAACAGAAATTACAGCATAGGCCCACAAAAGACTTATGCATGAATGTTTACAGCAATATTATTCAACCAACAGCCCCAAACTGGAAACAAATCCAACGTAAATCAATGAGTGAACGGATAAACTAAACATAGGGTAGCCCTGGGATTGATGGCAATTCAGCCGTAAAACAAGTGATTGACGCCGCCTATGAAATGGAGGGATCTCCAAAGCATTATGCTAAGTGAAAGAAAGTAGGTGCAAATACTGCATACTGTGTGATTCCATTTATATAAGCTGTCCCGAAGAGGCAAATATAGAGATAGACAGCATACACCTGTAATCCTAGTACTTGGAAGGCTGAGGAGTATTACAGGTTAAAGGGCAGCCTTAGCAATTTAGGGAGATACTTTATATTTATTTATATATATTTTTTGTGGTACTAGGGATTGAACCCAGGACATTCTACCTCTGAGCTACACCCCCAGCCTATTTAACTTTATTTTGAAACAGCATCTCCCTAGGTTGATGAGAGTCTCATTACTTGCTGAGACTTTCCTCGAATCTGTGATCCTCCTGTCTCAGTCTCCCAAGTACTAGGATTACAGGAGTGTACCACCAAGCCTGGCTCTATTATTATTTTAAAATAAAAATAAAAAGGGCTGGGGTGTAAATTAGAGGTAGAACACCCTGGGTTCAATCACCAGTACAGAGAGAGAGACAGAGAGAACAGATTGTGGTTGCCTAGATTTGGGGTTGTAATGAGACCTCAAATGAATACAAGGGAACTTTTGGTGGGGAGGAGATAAAAATGTTTTAAAATTAGATTTGTGTGAAAGTTGCATAGCTCTATAAATTTACTAAAGATGATTGAATTGTGCAGTACATTGGGTAAATTTCATGGTATGTAAATTATGCCTCAATAAATTATGTCCAAAAAATAACAAATAACAGGTAGTGGGTGGAGAACTACAGACAAAACAAGATTGACACTCCATTCACAGTCTCAAAGCTGCTTGACTCATAATAGGGTCCATTGTGCTATTTCTTCTACTTTTATGTATCTTTAAATATTCTTATTTTACTAAAAAGGTTTTTAGAAAATAATATGTTGAGTTGCAGTGGCATACACCTGAAAGCTGCTTGGGAGACTGAGACAGAAGGATCACAGCTTTGAAGCCAGCCTGGGCAACTCAGAGAGACCCTATCTTGAAATAAAACTAAAAAGGGGTGGAGATGTAACTTAGTGGTAGAACACCCCTAGGTTCAGTATCGAAAAAATAAAAGTCAGTATTAACACAAAATTCATAAAACAGAAGCTGGACTTTACAGACTTATGGTGTCCAAAGTGTAACTATCTCTCTTTAAAGAGACACAGTGTTAGTCCCCAAGTGTCTAATGATGTAAGTCAACTATGAGTTCACTGAAGTCAATTCAGTTTCCAACAACAGATTTTACTGGAGCTGGAACTCCAAGCAGGGTTTTGTCTGAATGCTTTCCACAGGTTTTTTTCTTTCTTTCTTTCTTTCTTTCTTTCTTTCTTTCTTTCTTTCTTTCTTTCTTTCTTTCTTTCTTTCTTTCTTTTTCTCCATTTACTAACAGGTAGAAGCAGATATTCATGTCAATATCCTTAGATGTGGTGAGTTTTGTTTATTTTCACCAACTTTGACTGTTGTCAGTGGTAAAAATTAAGAAATGTTGTTCTCTCTCTCACCTACCCTTCCCATATGTTTTCTGTAAATAATAGAAGTTTCTTCATAAATAGTGGAGTGTTTATCCTCCAATTCCAAACACCTAATTGCTAAAGTAACTTGTTTGCTCTATGGTAAGATAATTTGTTTTGGGAAGAGTCATTAGCCCCCTTGGGTGACACCAAGCAGAGTGAGTGGCTCAGTGCTCTGCTCTGCTCTAAGGGACAGCAGCAAGGTCTCCATCATAGAGGTCCTCACTCACTAAGCAGTCGGGTCCCTCTGGAGTAGCCCCTCAAGGTTCTAGCTTCACCTTTTTGAAAATCTCAAAAAGAATCGAGAGAATGAGAAGCAGTTTTAGAATGGTTTACACGACCTGCTTCTCACGAAAATGTAACATGATCTGCAAAAGTAATTAGAGTTCTGGAGCTGTAGAGAGAAGGAAGGTGATCAGCTGTCTCCTAGTCGTATTAGTGGTGGATCATTACTTCCTACCCTACCTCAAAGGAAAAGCTGGAGTAATAAAATAGCTTGGAAGCTGGGCGTGGTAGTGCATGCCTGTGATCCCAGAACCTGGGAGGCTGACATAGGAGGATCACAAGCTCAAGGACAGCCTCAGCAACTCAGTGAGGCCTGTTTCAAAATAAGAAATAAAAAAAATGGATCACCTAGTAGAGGGCATCTATGACACTGTACTACAGACCTTGTGAAGATGTTATTTCTGGAAAGTGGTTCGAGATGGAGGAAGACACTTTCTCTTGATTGTCCCTAGAGAACATCAGGTCCCAAATACTACTAACATCTAGAATTGGTGTCCACTGTGGAGACATTCAGTATAAATTAAACATATTTAACTCTGAAACCTACCTTAAATGATAAGATTATGAAAGCTTTCAAATGCCTGTCTAAGACATGGCAGAATCTCTGAACCATATACATGTATTAGTATGAAACTCAGGCATTTCTGAAATTCTCCTCCCTCTCATGGTTCGCCGACTCCAAGGCAAAAACATCATGGTGGCAAGATGGAGAGGTGGAGGGGAAAACTGCTCAGCGTATGGCAGCCTGGAAGCAGAGAGCGAGGAAGGGACCGGGGAGCGACTGAGTCCCCAAGGCCACCTCCCTGGTGACCCACTTCCTCCAGCCATGCCCACCTCTGAATCTTGCCACATGGGTGACTAGGTTTTGACACATGAGCTTTAGAGAGGTATCGCCTCCCACGCTCGACCCCTGCCCGCGGGGGCCCAGTGAGAGAGAGGCGACAATAATGGTTGCTGGTTCAAGCTTCTTTATTGTTTCCTTTCCCCCCGGCTCTCTCACACTCACTCTCTCGTACACACTCTCACACAGACACACTCTCTCTCTCACTTTCCTATGCTCCCTCTCTCCCCACTGGAGGGCTCTGCTATCAAGCCATGCAGTAGGAGGTGGGGCCAGAGGGGGAGGAACTTGGGGCCAATCATAGACGTGATCACGAGGTTACTGCATGCCCTACTCTATTTCTCTTATGCATGCACTATCTGTCCACGAGCTCTGACGTACTGGTGCATGCGCGCCGACGTGGTACAGCCCTCCTCCAGGAAGGTTATCACCTGTCAGTCATCCAGCAGTCAGCCGCCTCTGGCACCTTGCCAGGCGCCATCTTAGGCCAGGCCTCTCCAGGGCTCACTGGGCTGAGACCCCCAACAGAGAGGCATCCCACACACAAGCCATGAGAACGTCAAGTTCACACATGTAAACATCTGGCCCAAGCTGTGTGTGAGGGAGGGATATGGAGTGATATGGGGATGCAGACATATAAAGGCCATTGGAAGGGCTTTTTGTTTCGAATAGGGAGCCAGCGAGG
The DNA here is from genome assembly GCA_004027655.1 of Graphiurus murinus. NCBI lineage: Eukaryota > Metazoa > Chordata > Mammalia > Rodentia > Gliridae > Graphiurus > Graphiurus murinus. The sequence continues at coordinate 36,496 of PVLC010007791.1, read as the reverse complement.
GTGTTTGAGCAGAAGAGTGATTAACTCAGGTGTGGAAGACTATACTGAGAATAGATGGAGAGAGCTTCAACGCTGCATATGTGGCTGTGCATTTGCCATGTATAATGATAAGCTTAGATCGCATTTAACAAGATCAAAATCATGGCCAAAGTCATATGCCAAGATGAACCACTGAGAGCTGGGTAATGTTAACCTAGAGTTAATGTATGGATAGACAGAGGACCCCAGGGCAGTAATCAGAAAAGGAGGGCGTAGCCTCTGATGTGAGAATTTCAACTGGTCATCTCAGTCTTACCCTTTGTCTTCTTGAATATATGTCTCTCTTTTCTCCATCTTGAGGAAAGATTTCAGTTTCAGAAATGGAATTTGCCCTACAAGATTCCATTTTTAGTCACACATAAAACTTCAAATTTTGTGTATCTTAGAAAAAAACAAAAAAACAGCCAGGCGCACGCTTGTAATCCCAGCATTTGGGAGGCTGAGACCGGAGGATCCGGGTTCACGGCCAGCCTCAGCTACCTTGTGAGGCCCTCTGCAACTTAGTGAGACCCTGTTTCAAAATAAAGAATAAAAAATAGGGTTGGGGGTATAGCGTGGAGGTAGAATGCCCCTGAGTTCAATCCCCAGTACCGCAAAAAACAAACAACAACAACAAAAAACAAAGACTTTGGGGCCTAATTTGTATTTTCTGAGCATATGCCATCAATTCCATGAGAGTCTTTCAACACCTACTTTCACACCTTATAGTCACTCTTTTCTTTCTCTTTTTGTCCCTTTAGTTCTGCTTAGAGAATCCAACACTTGATGCACAGCTTTCCAGATAAACGCGGCAGTCTTCTCTTTTGTCCTCGTTCAGTTGTACCAAAAATTCTCTTTCCCCAATTTAGAATTTAGACAGGAAAACAAGACATCCCTGTTCTCATAGAGCCATGTGTATTGCTTTGATGCTTCTTCTCTTATCTAATCCCTAAATCCTATTTATATTTACTAAATATAAACTTAAAATATATTCACTGAGCACCCGTTAAATTTAAACCACTGGGCTAGGGTTTCCATATGAATATGGCAGGCATACTCTCTGGTCTCAAATTGCTCAGAAGATGAAAGTCCTTCACTCCAGGAGGAATTTTGCTATAGGACCCTTGTTTAAGGCATTCTCGTGTGTGTATCTGTGTGTTTGTGTTTGTGTGTGTGTGTGTGTGTGTATGTGTATGTGTGATACTGGAGAATGAATCCAGAGGCGTTCTACCTCTAAGTTACACCCCAGCCATTTTCATTTTTTATTTTGAAACAGAATTTCACTATATTGCTGAGGACCTCACCAAATTGGTGAGGCTAGCCTCAATTCTATGATCCTCCTGTCTCAGCCTCCCAGTACTGGGATTACAGGCATGTACCATCATGCCCAGTTAATGTTTTAGCCCATGATGTGGCCATGTAGAAGTAACTGAACACGGCTGGAGCATTGCCTCCATCTCCTTACTGCACGGATAGTAAAGAAGAGGTCCGATGAGATCTAGAGTCCCTCGCGTTTCTAGACACAGGACAGCCTCACATGCTCACATGCTCTGTAACTATCCCTGTGCATTCCAAAATCACTTTTGGGATTCAGACCTGTAGAACTAACTTACATATTTGAAATACTTACGAATAAATCTAGTATATACAAATTCATACTTAATAAGTCAGCAACTTACTCATTTTAGCAAAACTTCATAACCAATTACTTTAAAAGGAAATATTTTCTATGCATTTAAAGTATGATCCAAAACAGTGAAAATCCACAACTGACATACTCCTCTTTAGGGATACAAATTTTGTTTTGATTTCAGTACTGGGGATTGAACTCAAGTGTCTTCTATCACTGAGCTATGCCCACAGCCCTTTTTTATTTTTTACTTTGAAAAAGAGTCTTGCCAAATTGCTGAGCTTGGGCCTCAATCCTGGGATCCTCCTGTCTCCGCCTTTCAGGTACTGGGATTATAGATGTGCACCACTATGCCAGCAGGGGTACATGTTTTAACAGGGAGAGAGGTGAAGTTGCAACTGGGCTGGCTCTCATATTAATTCCCATTAACTCTGCAAAGTGAGAAAATGACAGCATCAAAACTGGGGATTCTATGAAAATAAAAATCTGTACCACAGAAAGCAAAGGCTGTTATGGCTGAGGGGAGGCAGGAGGAAAGCTTCTGCTGACGTTGGTCAAGATCTGCCAAGCAGAAGAAAAAGGAGCTGCCCTTCCTACTTCCTCCCCAAGTGGTCAGCTGTTACAGGAGACTGGGTTTTGTTTTTTTGGTACTGGGGATTGAACTCAGGGGCATTCTACCTCTGAGCTACACCCCCAGCCCTTTTTATTTTTTATTTTGAAATAGGGTCTCTCTAAGTTGCTGAGACTGGCCTGAAACCTGTGATCCTCCAGTCTCAGCCTCCCAAGTACAGGGATTATAGGCATGTGCTGCCATGCCTGGCAACATTGGATTTTTAAAATGCTTTTTCTGTTTTCTTTAATTATGTTTGTTTTTGTATGCCCGTGTTACCTCTGTATGTACACAGATAGGTCTCTCCTGTGTTATTCAACTTTCTGCTACTGTAGCAAATGCCTGAGGTCACTTTCAGTCTGTGATTGGCTAGCTCAGTTGCTTTGAGGACTTGGTTGAAGCAGAGCATGGTGGCAGCACCTTGTGGCAAAACTCTTTGCCCTGTGTCTGGTGCACAAAAGAGAGAAGGGAGAGGAAGGTGCCGGGGCCCCATATCCCCTCCAAGGGCGGCGGCTCCCAGTGACTGGAAAAGTCCTGAGGACTCCGCCATCTCATGCTGGCACCAGGGACTGGGGCCCAGGCCTTTAACACATGGGCTTTTGGGGACACTTCTCCAAACTGTGACACTATGTATCTCATAGACAAATATGCTGAAGGTGAGTATTACTGTCTGCTTAGTCAGCTTCCTGTCACTGAAATTCCAGGGAGGGTCAGCTCGGGAGGCGGGACATTTATCTTGCCTCTTGGCTTCTGAGGCTCTGCCCAGGTTCGGCCTGCTACTGTGGCCGGTGGCAGTGCAGTCCCTCCTGGCAGAGGTGTGTGGCAGAGGAGATGCCTTCCTCTTGGTTCCAAGAAGCAGAGAGAAGGAGGGGAAGTGGTTGGTCCCAATGCCCTCCTGAAGGGTACACCCCAATCACCTAATGTCCTTCAGCTAGGCCGGCCTCCTGAAGGACCCACCACCTCAGAGTACACACCTGGGCCTCTGGGGACATTCAGTATCCAAACTCTAATGCTATCTAACGTGTAATTTAATCTCTCTATCTCTTTGTGTATTTGTATGGCATAAGGAGCCTACTCACGGGAAATATTTCACACCCAAATCTCTCCATTTCTAGCCCTCGCTCAGGGATCTAGGGTTGTACTGCACAAACGTCACTTGGGGTGTGAATGGCTGTTGCTGTCTCTTCTGCTTTCCCACATAACACATTTCAGGCACTTTAACACCCTGAATGGTAACACCGCCGACATGTGATCCTTTGGGGAGCAGCAGCACCCCCCCACACACACACACAGATACACACACAGCCTTCTTAGAGCCATCATCCTCAGAAGAGACTAAAACTGAACTGTGACCTAATAACGTAACAGCAGGAGAGGATTCCGACAAATCCGACCCGCCTACGCCAAGTGGGGACCTGGGCCAGAGACGTCCTGGAGCTCTTGCTACATCCTTCCCATCGACACCAGCAGCAACACCGGACCAGCTCCAGCACTCCTGCCAGGAAGCAGACGCCTTCGACCTTCTTCACACCTCCACCTCACTTGGAGGGAAATCACCCCACCAGCCCTTCCCGGCGAGGTCGGGGTGTCTGCAGGACCGGGCCCCTCAGGTGTCCGTGTCTTCACGAAGGAACATGTCGTTCCCTCCAAACTTGCCACCCCACTGCTGGGACATCCCAGGCAGAGGGAGGCCACGAATGCCCGCAACATGTCCATCTGACCTATCCGCCTTCTGCACGTGTCACTTTTTGATGGGGGAGCCGCAGGCGGGAATAGTGACAAAGTTCACATGGAGTGAGTGTGTCTGGCTTCCAGAGTGTGAAGCTGTCACAGTTTAGAGGACCTGGCGGTTTGGGTCCCACAGAGGAGATGCCAGGGAAGAAGCCCCGCTAGACCCACCTGTCAGAGTCCTGGGGGTCACCCCAGCCAGTGGTCCCTCTGGTCAGTCCCCAGGTCCACGTGGGGCCAGGAGCCATGCTCTTGCTGCGCTGATTTAGTGGCTTGAAGGAGACCTGGGCAGCAATCACTCGGTCCTGGATCAGGAACCAGGCGTATGACTCCTGAGGGCCTGACTCATTGTTTTTTCTCTCTCTCTTTTCTTAGTGGAACTGGAGATTGAATCCATGAGTGTTCTACCTCTGAATGACACCCTTGGCCCTTTTTACTTCTTGTTTTGAAATAGGGTCTCACTAATTTGCTGACGGTCTCACTAAGTTGCTGAGACTGGCCTCGAACCTGCAGTCTTCCTGTCTAAGCCTCCCAAATACTGGAATTACAGGCGTGCCCTGCCATGCTCGGCTCTGATTCATTATTTTCTGATAACGTTTGTGTCCTACGATGTCTGCCCAGATCAGAGTATCACAGGATCCCTGGCAGTGCATGTGTCTGTGGCTCCACCCTGTGGACATGACAGTCTCTCCTGGATTCCACCACATCACCACTATGTCATATCCATGATGTGGCTAAGGGCACCATGATTTGTACTGTGGTTCTCCTTTTGGTCCTCTGTGGTGCCCTTCTGCCCTAATTACAGATTAAATGACTGAGAGGACTAACTGATAGAAAGCCAGCTGTTGCCTCCCTTGGTTCCTGGTTCAAATTTGAGCCACTTCACAAATGAGTGGACTTGAGTGGGTTAACTGGGCTCTGAGTCTCTCTTTACTCATCTGTAAAATGGGGCTAATCACAGACCCCCCAACACATAGGAGTAAATTAGGTCACACACCTGAGCTGCCCCTCCCAGAGGCTGCCATGAATGGAGTATAAGAAATTCTAGTACTGAGCCTGGTGTGGTGGCCACACCTGTAATCTCAGGACTTGGGAGCCTGAGTCAGGAGGATCACAAGTTTGAGACCAGCTTTGGCAACTTAGTGGGACCCTCAGAAACTTAGCAAGACCCTATTTCAAAATAAGAAAAAAAAAAAAAGTTTCAGAAGTAGAATGCCCTTGGGTTCAATTGCCAGTAAAAAAATTAAAAAAAAAAAAAAAGACAAAGAAACTGTAGTATTGCTCTTGGCAGGCCTGCCTCCAGACCCCTCATATGAGCTGGTGATGGGCAAGTGGGTTCCCACTGCTTTGCTTGGTGTCTGCAGCCGAGTACAGTCCACTGGACACAGTATTTCCTGCCTAGACCTGAGTAACAAGCTGCAAGCAAGATCTCTAAAGTATGGGGTTGGCTGAGTGGAGAAGGAGGAGGCTCTGAGCTGTGAGGTCTCAGATATTTGGGGGTGCAAACCTGGTGGCCTTGCTTTGGTGGCCGAACATTTGGTCATCTTGACACCTGCTGTTGTTCAGGGTACAGACCATGTGCCGTGACAGCTTTGCTATTAGGACAAGCAGTGGGAAAATTTCAGAACCCTGGCATATGGTGATAGACTTTTTTCTTTTTCCCCAAAAGGAAAAAGTACTTGAACTAAGCCAGTTTGCAAGCAGAAGCGGGAGATGTATTCTTTACTTAGGCTTGCATTCTGAATTGACTGAGACTCTCTTATTTGGGGTAGAGTAGAGTTTTAGTAAAAAAAAATATTCTTAGCCAACTGAGCAGGCAAGAGGAGTGGTAGAAATCTATAGGCTTAGTAGATGGATACCTTAGGACATTTCCATCCAGTCTCAGAGTTTTTAAGATATACACATGCACACATTTGCATTTGCATTATGCTTGACATCCCCCTGTTATTATTTCCAGTGACTTCAAGGCATTAGCCACTAAGCTACAAGAGACCAGGGCCAGAGTGAGGGCCAGAGATCATGAGGCGAGAGGAGGGAATCTTCGTGCTCAACACCACGTCTAGGTGGAGTCTTTGCCTGGATTGTTCACGCGTGCAATTAGTTGACCAAGAGACATTATTCCAAGATTGGGAATTCCGTAAGCTCTTAAGGGAATTGTATTACCAAAGCCTAACAAGAACCTTCAGTTAGTAACCCTCCAAGGCCATTCCTTACCCTGAATTCAGAATAATAGGAAGTAAGCCCCAAATATCTTTGGCTCCAAAGGAGATGATACTCCACAATGCCCTCTTCTTATGTAGTCAAGGGAGCTTCTCCAGTGAGCAGAGAGCAGGGCCTGAGGCTGCTGTGGGGGTGAGCAGAGCATCACTCCCTGGGATGAAACTCCGGAGTCCTGAGTTTTCCTGCCAGGAAGAGCTTGGTATTCACTTGGAACTGACACTGGCTGTGTGCCTTCCATTGTTCTTCCTTCTTTTTTTTTTTTTTTTTTTTTTTTTTTT
>PVLC010007791.1:0-29912 GCA_004027655.1 Graphiurus murinus | reverse complement strand
TTGTTCTTCCTTCTGAATAGGAGTCATATTAGGCCATTTTGCATTACTATAACAAAATGCCCAATATAGAGTACCTTTATAAAGAGAAGTGTATTTAGCTCACAGGATTGGAGATTCAAAGATCCACATTTGGTCTTTTATTTATTTATTTTTGGTGCTGGGGCTTAAATCCAGGGGCATTCTACCTCTGAGCTATGTCCCCAGCCCTATTTAATTTTTTTATTTTGAAACAGGGTCTCTCTAAATTGCTGAGGGCTTCTTTAAGTTGCTGAGGCTGGTATGGAACCTGGGAGCCTCCTGTCTCAGCCTCCCAAGAAGTGAGATTACGGGAGTATGCCACCACACCTGGCATCAGCATATTCTTAAAGTTCTGAACTCAATGAGCATTCAGAACTCCCTAAAACCAACAAGACACATGCAATCTTGTCAGCCATTCTCGGAACAGTTTTCCAGTCCTGCTCCCTCATGAGGCCTTCTTCTTCATGTTTCTTTCTGGCACTTAACAAATTACAAAAGTAAGACATGGAGGTCTTAAGAGGAGTCCAGACCAGCACTAAAGTGATGTCAGAAAGGCTAAGCAGTTAGTCCTCTAAAGCCTGCAGGCATTGTTTCTCTCTCTGATGCTGGGGATTGAACTTAGGGGCATTGTAATTCTTATCTACACCTCTAGCACTTTTTATTTTGAAATAAGGTCTCAATAAGTTGCTGAGGGTCTTACTGGCCTTGAACCTGTGATCCTCCTGTCCCAGCCTCCCAACTACTGGGATTACAGGTGTGAGCCACCACGTGCCTGGTTTAAAGTTTCTGTTTTAAGGAGTTAATTTTGCCAGAAGAGAGAAGGCTGGAGTGACACTTAGTTATAGTCATTGAGAAGTCATCAGATTTTGTTTGAGGAGGTGGGACATCTGTTCGCCTTAGTTGCTGAGTCCAGCACAAAAGGGAAATGACTTGTAAGTCATCAAGATGCCAGCTAAAGACTAAGACAAAACCTCTGGTCATATGTGTAGGTTTTGAGTGACAGAAAATATGTCTGAAGAAGAGAAGAAGAAGGAGGAGGAAGAGGAGGAGGAGGAGGAGGAGGAGGAGGAGGAGGAGGAAGAGGAGTTTTGTTGCGTGTGTGTGTGTGTGTGTGTGTGTGTGTGTGTGTGTATGGTACTGGGGATTGAACTCAGGGACATTCTACCTCTGAGCTATACCCCCAGCCTTTTTTAAAAATTTATTTTGAAATAAGGTCTTGCTAAGTTTCTGAGGGTCTTGAAGAATTGGTAAGACTGGCCTAGAACTTGTGATCTTTCTGTCTCAGCTTTCCAAGTATTGGGATTACAGGTGTGTGGCACCATACCTAGCTAAGATATTTTACTTGGAACACACAGACAATATAGTCATAGAATGTATTAAGTGAATGCTGAGGATCTTTTTGATCGTTGAGAAAACCTTTACATTGAAATTATCTCATAAACTTATGATTTCTGTTGAAGAAAAAAAATAAGATGACTATAACATTGGGACAACATGCACACACTCACAGAAGAAGGAAGCTCAAAACAAAAGCAGCAGACCCCTATTTGGGATTTATATCTGTTATAAATTCCTGGAGGCAGCAGGACAAGTGCGTGCAGTGACTTTGCAAGTGAGGATTTTTCATATTGAGCCCGTTGGAGGTGAGGAGCCACTGGTGTTGCTTCAATACCTTGACAGGGAGAAGGGAGAACTGCGGTTTGTTTGCAGTGTACCCTTGCATCCCTGCTCCTTACCATGTGAGGGCTGCCCCCTCTCAGCACCACCCACATGCTCGGCTGGGAGACAGGACAGGCCCTGCCTCTCAGGGCTGCGCATGCTCTATTGTAGTGGGGGCAGGAGCTGTCCTGAAATGTCCCTCAGCGATGCTGCCAAGGGCTCCCCTGGAGAGCAAGTGACTGATGCACGTCATTCTCTGAGTCCCCAGGAGCAGCCAGTTTCATGTGGGATGCCACCATGCTAGGCTGAAAGACAGCGCCTCCCATGTCCCTTGCAACCAGTGACCTGGCATGGTTGAGGGCCATCATTTTCAGGATGGTCCCTTGGGGGCTGTCTGGAATGGCTTTCCTGTCCTCTTGTTATTTCCTGCTCGGTTCCCCTAAGACCTACCTGTAATATGGCATCATGGCAGGGGAACCAGGAGATGTTCTTTTGTTGTATGTGTGGTACTGGGGATTGAACCCAGGGGCATGCTACCTCTGAGAGATATCCCCAGCCCTATTTAATTTTTTATTTTGAAACATGGTCTGCCTAAATTGCTGAGGGCCTATGCTAAGTTGCTGAGGCTGTCTTCAAACCTGCAATCCTCCTGTCTCAGCCTCCCAAGTACTGGGATGATAGGTGGGCACCACCATGCCCGGCTCCAGCAGATCTTCTTAGTCATTGGCAGTGGTGTGTGCTTTCTGGTCCCTCTCACTTTCTGGCAGAACACAGAGCAGGAAAGTTTCCCACAGCAGCCCCATCCCAAAGAGAAACAGAAGAGCATGGCTATAGCCTACAAGTTCCCAGTTTCTCACTCTGCCCCGCTCCTGCACCCCTGCATGATGACGAAGCAGAGTGCCAGGAGCGACGTAGTGGGAGGAGAGACAAGAACAGACGTGTTTATTCTCCAGCCCTCCTGAGCGTCCATCTTTCAAGCCTGTGGGCCTCCGCCGCCTCAAGGAGGAGGTCAGCAGTTTGTCAGGACTGTCTCGTTCTCAGCATGGTCCCTTAGCATATCCTCCTGGCCCCAGGTAGACAGTTTGTACATCCCCTCAACAAAGTTGGAAACAAAGTACAATAAGCCACTAATCAAATTAATTCCAAGTTCACACACTTGAACAAGAAATCCACCCCTTATTCTATGCAACCGGCCATAGGTATCTGTGGGCTCTGAAGCTGTGAATTCTACCAGCCATGGATTATATATTGCAGAGTTAGGGCAAAGACGGCTGCACCGGTACTGGACATGTACAGACTCTTTTTTAAAATCATTATTCCTTAAATAGTACATTATAATGGATATTTGCTTAGCATTTAAATTGTGTTAGATATTATGTCATGTGCATAGGTTACATGCAAACACTACACAATTTTCTAGAAGGGGTTTGAGTGTCTGAGGGGTTTGGTATATGCGGGGCTTCTGGCACCAATCCCCTGAGGGACAACTGTGTTCCAGTCCTTATCCTATTTGTTTTCTCAAACCATGGCAGCCATATCTCCAAACAGACTTTCTGAAGTTCCACTAAGAAATTGGATGACAATATTATACTATAATTATCAAATTATCAACACAAGAATTTTGTACATATGAACCTAAGTCACTCTCATTATCATAGTCAGTGGGCACGATTAAGGCTGGTGGGTTTATTTCCCTTGCTCATATAGATTAAAAACCAAACAAAATAAAATAAAAGCCCCAAGCCAGGTATGATGGCACATGCCTGTCATTCCAGTACTTAGGAGGCTGAGACAGGAGGATCACATGTTTAAGGTTAATCTCTTAAGGCCAATCTCAGCAACTTACTGAGACCCTGTTTCAAACATTTTAAAAATAAAAATGGAGCTAGGGTGGCTTAGAGGTAGAATGCTCCTGAAACAGAGAGAGAGAGAGAGAGAGAGAGAGAGAGAGAGAGAGAGAGAGAGAGAATGAGAAAGAGAGAAAGGAAAGCCCTAAATCCATTCTCCGTGCTCTGGCCCAGCTAGCAGGAGGTTGGGTGGCCTCAGCCAATGCAAGTTGAGTTGCCCTATATTGGACCATTCCTTCAGGACCTCAGCAACCACTAGTTCCAAATTGATTCTTTGACATGCTCACTTATTACAGTGGCCAAGAAGCTAACAATAGTAATAGCTCATAGCTGATTCTTTTCCAAATGTTTTCCTAAGGATCGCACTACTTATCAACCCTAACCACATCAACTCTTTGAATGGCACCATTGTTCTCATTTTCAGGTGAAAAGTAGTTGAGGTGTGGCAGTGAAGAAATATTTCCAGGATACTTTGCCTGACTTTGGGGAGAGCTAAGATACAAGTGGAGAAAAGTTCAAAATTGTGCCTCACACCTGCAAACTGAGCAACCAGCTCAGCCTCAATTTTGAGATCAGTTAGTCTAGGCCAAAGACTTTTCTAAGAGTCATTCTGAGTTGTGTCAAAGGTCAGGAAAAACAAAAAACAAAACAAACAAAAGCCCCTCAACACTTTCTAGGAAAAACCAGGTAAAAGGAGGGAGTGATGGTGGAGTCAGGCTTAGTAGGTTTAGACTCTATTTTGTCAACTCATACTCGGCTAGCTTGGGCCATGCACACCCCTCACTGGCGTGGGGTCAGCAGCCCTCTGGTGCCCATCGTCTTCCTCCGGGAGAGAGGCACTGCCCAGGCATTGCTGCATTGACTCGGCGAAGTTAAATGATTTGCTGGGTAACCATCGAGTGACCAGGTCCTAGTTGAAGTGCTTTATTGCCAGTCAGCATCCTCTTGTGTCTTCATTGTGGCTTCTTTCTGGAAGCCCATGCTTCTGGGCGCAGTGCTAAGCTGGGAGGGGGCCCTGCCCAGAGGCCTGGCTGCCGCCACCTCTTAAGAGTACCTTCCCGTCTCAGGCCATATGGCTGGGCCACTGCTCTCTAACTGGTCTGCACCCTGTGGAGTCCCGAAGAAGCGGTTTCCTCACTCTCCGTAGTTGCTCAGGGAGGCTGCAGATGACTCTGAAGCTTTGGATGTGGGGAGACGACAACATTTCCTGCTGTTCTGTGTCAGCACTTGAGGGTCACAGTGCTATTCTCTTCTGCTACGCCTTTTCCTGCAAAAGCGAGACAGCTCTGCTGTTGCTCTTTCGCTTTCAGAATCAGTCTGCTGTGTGTGTGATACTTTGCTGCTCTATCTGCTCCTTCTTCCAGGCCCCAGCACTAGGAGCCCATGCCACCGAGATGGCTGAGTCCTCACCTCCCCGAAATGTGTCCAGAGATCTGGTTTGGTGATACTGGAAATTGAACCAGGGGCATTCTACCTCTGAGCTACACCCCTAGCCCATTTTATATTTATTTTGAAACAAGGTCTCACTAAGCTGCTGAGGGTTTTGCTTAATTGCTGAGGATACCTTTGAATCTGCCATCCTCCTGTCTCAGCCTCCCAAGTACTGATGAATACCACCATGTCCAGTTATCCAGCTACCTTTTTAAGTATTTTTTAAAACCTTTAGCTTTTGGACAATATATATATGCAAGGCTCTCCTCTCACTGTTTGCTCCTTGGCCCTGAAAGCAGAATGGAATTTGGGCAGTTGATCGAGAACTTTCTACCTATGCTGGACATGAATAATTTATAGATAAATTCTCTCTAGTGTCTTCAGTGTACCTACAATGTAGCTGCCTTGAAATTTAAAAGCAATAATTATTTCTTCTGCCCACAATTCCTAAAAGGCCTAGTCATGGAAAGGTTTTCTTTGCTCTGAAGTGGAATTCTCACTTCAGCTACTATTGCTTAGAAGAAAATCATACTAGCCGGATGTGGTGGCGCATGCCTGTAATCCCAGTACTTGAGAGGCAGAGACAGGAGGACCACAGGTTTGAGGCTAGCCTCAGCAACTCAGTGAGACCCTTAGCAGTTTAGCAAGACCCTCAGCAATTTAGTGAGATGCTGTTTCAAAATAAAAAAAGGTCTAGGGTTGTAGCTCAGAGGTAGAACATCCCTGCATTCTATCCCTATTATCCTCCCATCCCCACATACAAAACAATCCTGTTGATTAACTACAAAGTTCTGCTCCTTCTCTTTGATCATAGTTCTCAATCCAAACATGAAATGCTTCCTGTTCAGCTCATGTGGCATAATGTCAAGGGTAGAGACAGCAGCCGGCTGCTCCTTCAGCCTTCCTCTCAGGGGTTTGAATTGATGATGATGATGATTAACAATGAGCAGAGAGGAATAAAGATTAGCAAAATGACAGTAAGTCACTCAGGCTTCCCTTATAAAATACAGAGTGGGGACTTTGGGGGGAACTGTATCATGCACCATGACAGGAACAGATGGCTGTAGTTTAGAAGGAGCTAGGCAAACACGGCGAGGAAACGGAACCCGCTCCTGACCATACAGAGGGCTAATAAAAGAAAACAAACATTTAGTAACCGGCATTGAATGAGATAACAGAAAAAAGAGCCACAGCCATGATGATAGGATTTTGAGGCAGCTGGGGAGGAGCAAAGGGAATCTTATCCATATTAGCAGTGTGCTCATGCTCCTATTTTCTCATCTCAAGAATGTTCAGATCTCTATTTTATTATGAGTGACTCACTGACAGCAGAGATTGGAGTGAAAGGAACATGGGCTTTGGAGTTGCACATACTTGGGTTTAAAAGCAGACTTCGACTGGGCAAGGTGGCACATGTCTGTAATCCCAGTACTTGGGAGACCAAGACAAATGGGTTGCAGGTTTGAGGCCAGCCTCAGCAACTTAGAAAGACCCTGTTTCAAAAATAAAAAATGAAATAGAGCTGGGGGTATAGTTTGGGGGTAGAACATCCTTGGGTTCAATTCCAGTACAAAAAAAAAAAGTAGACTTTGCCACTTACTATCTTGTGTCTTTGGGAAGTTTGCTTGATCCTGGAGGCTCAATTTCCTCATTTGTAAAGTGGGATTGGTGGAAGGCTACCTGTCAGCGATGTCGAAGGTCGGGTCTGGGACTGCTTTCTGGCAAGCAGAATGAGATGGCAGTTTGCACATAAGAGTGTCATTGGGCTGTTTTCAGAATCAATAGCTCTGAGGAGGAAAGGAAGCAAAGCAAGGCCTTCGTGGAGTTACAACGGATGCCTCATCTACTCCTGCAGGAGACCCTTCAGAGCTGTCCTGCCCATGGCAAGGGCCAGGTCTTTATATTCTCCCCCAGGTACCAGACACGGTGTGTGAGCTTCTTTCAGGGAGAGTATGTGACCTCATACTAGGTGGTTCTCTTTAGTTTAAGCAGATTCTCCAAGGGCTTGGAGGATAAGGGAGAAAGAACTCAGTAGCCTCCCTCCACTAAAGCAGTGACAGTGTCCACTAAAGCAGATATACCTGAAATCCATGATTCTATAGATCTTATCTTAACAGAGTCTTGTGCTTTCCCTTATGAGTCTGTAATTGAGCTGGGTGTGGTGGCACACTCCTGTAATCTAATACTTGGGAGACTGAGACAGGAGGATTGCTGGTTCAAAGACAGCTTCAGCTACATAGTGAGACTCTTAGCAACCTAGTAATACTGTTTCAAAAGAAAAAAATAAAATAAAAATGACTAAGGGTGTAGCTTGGAGGTGGAATGTCTCTGGGTTCAATCCCCAGTAAAAAAAAAAAAAAAAAAAGACAGTGACTATAACTGCACTTTAAGCTGGCACCACTGGGTTCCACTTTAGGCTTCATCTGTCTTTCTGGTCTCAGTCTCAGCTTCCTTTCTCACTGGCCTTTCAGGCAAAGCCAGGCAGTTCAGATCGGGAGATTCCCAAGAGCTACCAGCTTTTCAGGCCTGGTGTTTCAGTTAGCATTCTCACTACTGGGACCCAAAACACCTAACAACCCCGACTTAGAGGAAGGAAGATTTATTTGCCCCCTCACAGGAGGGTGCAGTCATGTTAGGCCAGAGCTCAGGGCGTGGAGGCAGGAAGCAGAGAGAGGGAGCGAGCGCGCAGGGGCAGAGGGACTCTACCTTCTCACATCGTGGAGGCCAGAAGCAGAGGGCAGAGCTGCATGAACAGACCTGTGTAGTCCCCAGGGCCCCCTCCTCCAGTGACACCCCACCTGCCCAGGCTACCGACCAAGAAACCCATGACAGTGGGCCCTTGTGATTCAGTTATGTCCCCTCTGGACATCAATGCACGAGCTCTTCAGGGGAATTCTCTACCCAAACCCTAATCCCCAGGTTCCGGAAACGTTTACACTGGGCATCTTTGCACATTTCTACTCATCTATGCTTCAGCCCAGATACCAGAGTTTCATCTCCAAATGTGGATCTGGCCCAAGAGGTAGGATCTTTCTGGATGATGAGGCAGGAGGAATGTGCAACCTGGTTGGGAATGACTAGCCTGCCGCCATATGGCACTCGTTCCCACACAGCCCGGGATGCTTGCTTTGTTTTGTATGTTATGCAAATCCTTCCACAGCATCGGTGCTGGCTCAGACCCTAGCAGCTAAGGTTTATTGAGTCCCGTGTGGGCTAAGTGTTCCACGTGGACCATCTTGTTCTAGCCTCGCTGAAACCCCACAAGGACCCCATGATGGGGGCAGGGGAGTTGCGTAGCCTTCACATTGCACCGGGGGAACAGAGGCTTAGAAGTGACTCCCTGGCTAGGCAGTCTGACTTTTAACATTTATGCATGCATTAAGGACTGAGGCATGAGGAGAGGTACAGGTTCCGCACCTGTCTCCTTATGGCCATGAGTGACCTCTTACCATGAAGGAGGAGCCTGCGGGCTGATTATTGTCTCCCCGCTAAAATTTGTATCTGAGCATGTGACCTTATTTGGAAATCAGATCTTTGCAGATATAAGTAGTCAAGAATCTCAAGATGAAATCACCCCGTATTCAGAATGAGCTCCAAATCCAAAGACTGGTGTCCTTATAAGTACAGGACATAGAGAGGCACTTAGAAGGGAACACCCAGACATGGCCACAAGCCAAGGGATGCTGGAGTCCCCAGAAGCTGGGAGAGACAATAAAGGGTTTCTCCTGCTGGGCGTGGTGGTGTGCCACCACACCTCTAATCCCTGCACTTGGGAGGCTGAGACAGGAGTGTCATAGGTTGGAGACCAGTCTCAGCAACTTAGTGAGATCCTGCTTCAAAATAAAAAATAGGGCTGGAGGTGTAACTCCAGGTTGCATGCCGCTGGGTTCAATCCCCAGTACAAAAAGAAACAAAGAATTCTCCTTAGACTCTTCAGCTAAAGTGTGGTCCCACTGAACCTTTGATTTCACACTTCCATGCTCCAGACCCATGTGAGATTAAGTTTCTGTGGTAGTTTGCTCTGGGTTCTAGAAAATAGATAAGAGGTGGGGATAGAAGCAGTTAAGCTGTGAACACCTATAAAATGAGGAGTTTAGTTGGAATCACCTCTCAGGCCCCTCATCTTTGCCAGTGCATGATCCTAAATCATGCCTTTGTTATGGCTTGTATCTAAAATGTGCCCCAGGCCTCATGTGGTCCCGAAGCCACTGTGTTTGGCAGCAGGCAGGGATGGAGGTGGGTTCCTGGAGGCGGGGGCGGGGGGGGGTCCCTGCCATGCTGGGCATGTTCCTTCTTGGTCATTTGATTGTAATACTACTGCTTTGCAAAAAGAATTGCCAGCTTCTAAGGCTTTGGTGTCTATGGGCAAGTGAGAGTATTACTGGAGACTAGAGAAAAGCTTGGCAGGAGGCATGTCTGAGATAACTCACTGTAGTGCCTTTGTTTGTTTTTATGGTACTGGGGATTGAACCCAGGGTGTTCTTTGTCTGAGCTATGCCTCCAGCCTTTTTATTTTTTATTTGGGAACAGGGTCTCCTTAAGTTGCTGAGGCTGGCCTTGAACCTGATATCCTCTTGTCTCAGCCTCCCAAATACTGGGATTACAGGAATGCATCACCATACCTGGCTCAGTTTTAAGCTATATTTATTTAGGAATTAGGTAGAATGTATTTTCCATATTCTTAAAGCTATTCATATTTATTTTACTGCAAACTCTTTTGAGCTGAAAACTCACATCTGTGGCTCCTTTCCTAGTAGGTGCCAGTTTCGGTCCTGTTCTTACATCACTCATATTATGTCTGGAAACAGGACTAGAGAACAGCATGTTTCATGGCTACACTGGAATGTAGAAGCACGGTCACTTTTCTCCATAGTCTCCTCAAAAGGATTAGGTACATTGACTGTGTAGTATATTTCTGATTAATCAACCAGACACAAGAAATTAAATTAACAACATCAAATGAGCAAAACAAAGCAAAACACACACACACACACACACACACACACACACACACACACACACACACACCTGTTTTTACCCCATTTCTTCAGAAGACAAAGTATTATATATTTAAATGCCCATGGGTTGAAAAATGTTCCAAAACAAGTTTCACCAAAATTGCCAGACAGGCTGGGCATGGTGAAGTGCACACCTGTAATCCTAGTACTTGGGAAGCTGAGACAGGAGGATCACAGGTTGGAGGACAGCCTCAGAAATTTGGTGAGACCCAGTAACTAGAGAGATCCTGTTTCAAAATAAAAAAAAATTAGAAAGGGTTGGGGGTGTAGCTCAAAGGTAGAATGCCCTTGGGTTCAATCTCCAGTACCAATAAACAAACAAATGAATACATACATACATACATACATACATACATACATAAGAGGTGGGATCTAGTAAGAGACCTTTAGTCCTGGAGGCTGTGCCCAGCCCTTCCTCTTTCCTTTGTAGAAATCACTTCCTGGTTGTGAGGTGACAGCACCACACTGCCACTGCATATATGCTCAGATGTATTGTTTTAACTCAGGCCTAAAAGCAGCCTGGCCAACTGACCAGGGCCTCCAAACTGTGGTCCAAACAAGCCTCTTCTTTCAATAAGTTTCAGGTAGGACAGAAGAAATAAAAGAAATAAGTAGAAAGGAGACAGAAAGGAAGAAGTAAAATATAACTTTAATATAAAACCTGATGTTAAAGTGCCTTGTACCTTTACTCCTCAAACCAGCTCTCTTTCCCAGATATGTCTCCTTTAAATTTCTGGGAAATGTGTAAATCTTAAAGTTAGCCAAACCAAACAAACAAAATAAAACACAAAAACAAAGAAACAAAACTATAATTACCCTGTGTGCTATTAACAAGCATATCTTGAGAAACCCTTAATTTAGGAGACTTTCCAGCTTCTCTATTGATTGGATGATGAAGACCAGGATCAGCCTAAGGGTTTGATGAACAACCAGCCCACCATAAAGTGCCTTGTGATCACCAGACTCATGTCATCTCCACAGGCCTTCCTATGCCCACCCGTCACCAGGTTTCCTTTAGAAAAGCTGTGAACCCCCAAATGTGTCTCTCACTCTGGAGGTGGTCCATGTTTTCTCTTGAATGTATCTTTCTTGTTTTCCTGAATAAATGTCTGTCTACCTCCAACTGGCTCTTGCTGAAATTCTTTTCCGTCTCGTAATCAAGGACCCGGACGGTCCCAATTGTCTTCCTCTCTCCCCGCAACTGGGAACTCCCCCAGACCCTTCATGAAACCAACTCTTCTCCTGTGACAAGTTGATGATCTCAGCTATTTGTTAGAGTGGCAGAAAGCTAACTGACATACATTGGAATAAAAAGATTTTCACAGCAGAACAAAACAAGGTAAATAATATAAATTGCTTTACAGTTAGCCCATTATATTTAGGGTCCAGTGTACAGGACACTTATAAAAAACTTAGGTTGGCCAACAAATATTTGTTACTGTGTTAAGAAAATGGAAGATTAGAATGGTCAAGTCACTTGCCTAGTGTCCCTAGGTCCTAAGACTAAACCTTTGACAACTTCTCTAGCAGTGCACCAACGCGCCAAAGGGTGGGAACAAAGTCTGAGCACCTCTGGTATTGCTTTCTGAACAGTATTCAGCGTCTCCCTGGAAGTATCTGCTCAATTAATTCATCAGTTAACTGAAAGGTGTACAACACTTAAAAAATTGGGTAATTCTGGAAGTGCTCTAAATCTGAATTTAAACATCTCATCAGGAAGGAAAGGAATAAATACATAAGGACAAATCTTAGATTTTACCACTTTTTTTCCTTTGTCAGCCCTCTGACATTAGTATGGAAATTTTAATTAGTAGGAAAATGGCCACAAAATGGACAGAAGGATTGAGATGTGGAGAATAATTCATTAATGAGCACATTGTGCCATAAGTAATTTAAAGTTGATGCAACGCTACTGGTTGGTGTGCCAGTGGCCAGGTCACCTCGGGGCAGGGCAATGATCAGGGGGTGTTTCTCTTTCTTTGTTCTTTTGTTCTCAGTCCTCCTCTACCATGACCTCAGGGCCAGGCCTCACAGAGCCCACAGGTGGGTCATCCCCATCTACCCTGGAACCTGCTGCTAATTTAGTTCAATTCCAGGTTTTGGCCAGGCTCTCCCAGTCTTCCTGCAGGTTTAAACAGAATTTCTTCCTTTCTTTTCTTTTTTTTAGTGCTAGGAATTGAACCCAGGGGCATTCTACTTCTGAGCTACACCTTCAGTGATCCCTGCCCCCCGCCTTTTTTTTTTTACTTTGAAATAGGCTCTCACCTAAGTTGTGGAGGGTGCAAATTTCTGAGGCTGGCCCCAAACCAGCCATCCTCCTGTCTCAGCCTCCCAAGTATTGGGATTATAGGTGTGTGCCACCACTCCTGGTTCAGAATTGTGTTCATGGTCTCATTCATTCTGTCAGTCAGCAGGGCATTCCTGGATGCCGACACATCTAGAGTGTGTCCGACCTCTTCTAGCCATGGAGGCTACAGCAGTTAATGGGACAAGGAACGTCCATGACCTTGTGGAACCTAAATTCTTCTTGGGGGAGACAGGTTACAACCATAGTCAATGGGTTAACTGTATTGTGCTGTGAGAGAGGATAAATACTGTGAAAAGGACACAGCCAGTATGAGGAGGAAGAGGGTACAGGCCAGACACTCACTTGACATGGTCCGTGGAACTGGCCCACCAAGGGGTTGTCGTTTGAGTGGGGAACTGGTGAGGAGTGATCTTCAAGGGAAGGCCATTCCAGGCCCGAGGAACAGCCAGTGTGAGGGTCCTGGTGGGCTGGGATGCTTGGCAGGTCAAGGACCCGGCACAGTGTGGCTAAGCTGAGTGAGAAGGGGCCAGCAGGAACTGAGGTCCAAAGTCACAAGGGAATGTTATGGTGGGACCTTGCTGGCATTTTAAAGATGAGTGACATATGACATATCACATATGAATGATGTAGAGTGTCTTGGAAGATTTTAGGAAGAGAAGTGACATGAATTATGGCTTACTCTGTGTGTGTGTGTGTGTGTGTGTGTGTGTGTGTGTGTGTGTGTGTGTGCATGTGCGTGACTGAGGATTGAACCCAGGGACATTCTACCCCTGAGCTATATCCCCGGTCCTATTTTATTTTTTATTTTAAGCAAGGTTTCGCTAAGTTGTGGAGGCTGACCTCGAACCTGTGATCTTCCTTTCTCAGCCTCCCAAGTACTGGAATTACAAGCGATGCAGGTGGAGAACCTCGCCAGGATGCGGCTGACTTTACTGGGGACAGATGTGATACTGACTCAAAGTGGGGCAGGGTAGAGGGATGCTGAGAAGTGGGTAGGTAGCGCCAACAGGACCTGCTGATTGGAGCAGATGTTGTGAGAACAAGGGAGGAATCTTTTTTTTTTTTGTGGTACTGGGGATTGAACCCAGGGGCATTCTACCTCTGAGCTATACCCCCCGCCCTAGTTTTTATCCTTTATTTTTGAAACAGGGTCTCACTAAGTTGCGGAGTGCCTCACTAGGTAGCTGAGGCTGGCGGCGAACCCAGATCCTCCGGTCTCAGCCTCCCAAATGCTGGCATTACAAGCGTGCACCACCATGCCTGGCACAAAGGAGGAATCTTATCTTCCAAATTACATGGGAGACTCCTTGAGGACAGAAGTCACCTATTGTATTTCTTCATAGAAACAGAAGAGAGAGAGAGAGAGAGAGAGAGAGAGAGAGAGAGAGAGAGAGAGAGAGATTGATTCATGTACAATAAACAAATGAGTATCTGTTGAATGAAGCCGGAGGGAAAGGCACATCTACATCAATAGGACCTTGTACCTTGTATCCCTAATGATTTACAAAACTAGACATTATTTCCTACATTTCAAAAGTATGAACACTATTCAAACTTTATCCCCAAGGTAAGTCTAATGATGTGAGAAATAAACATAGAAACCTTTAGCCAGGTGTGCTGGTGCATGCCTGTAATCACAGTACTTGGTTGTTGTTGTTCTCCTCCTCCTCCTCCTTCTTCTTCATTTTTTCTTTTTCTTTTTCTTTCTTTTTTTTTTTTGTGGCACTGGGGATTGAACACAGGCGCATTATACCTCTGAGCTACACCCCAGCATAGTCTACTTATGTTTATTTTGGAACAGGGTCTCACTAAGTTGCAAAGGGCCTCACGAAGTAGCTGAGGCTGGCGGTGAACCTGCAATTCTCTGGTCTCAGTTTCCCAAGCACTGGAATTACAAACATCCACCATCACACCCAGCTAATCCCAGTACTTGGAAGGCTGAGACAGGAAGATTGCAAGTTTAAGGCCAGGCTCAGCAATTTAGGTAAGCCCTGTTTCAAAATAAAATGAAAAGGAGTAGGGGTATAGCTCAGATGTAGAACATCCCTGGCTCAATCCCCAGTATCATAAAGAGAGAGAGAGAGAGAGAGAGAGAGAGAGAGAGAGAGAGAGAGAGAGAGAGAGAGAGATCTTTGGGCTGGAATTATATTAACTTGGTGAGGTTACAGGATTTTTAAAATTTACTACTCAGAAGTTCTATCTGGCATGTAAAATTTTATAATTTAATTTGTTTAATAAAATATTACAAAATATAGGGTTCCCAAGGAAAATAGTAAGATAGATTTTGGATATTGATGGTCATGAAGCACATTGTGTTTACATGTTTAGAAAGCAAGAAAAATAGCACAATATACACTTTTTGCTTGTTTATAATATAAATGCCTCCCTTTCAAGGGGTGAAAATACAAAGAACTTAATAAAATCTTATGATCTAAGATTTAGGTGGGGTTTAAGAGATCTAGTCTAATTTCCTCAGTTCATATTTGAAAAATAGGAGTCCTAGAAATGTTGAGGCAATGAACATAAATTTTCCCCCAATACACAGAGATACAAATTATGAGTTGTCTAATGAGGCTTAACAATAATAGTAGAAAAAGGTGAAATATACATTGCTTGAATCTTCCTCCTTAATATTTGCCTGGCAACAGTAACTAGCAGTAAAACATCCTTCTGAAAGTTTCCTTTAGGAGGAAAATGGTCAAAACTAGTGAGCATGCCCAGTTATTCTTTCCAACTATATTAATGGAAATCACATTATTCTCCCAGGAGCGACTGAGTGAAGGGGAGGATGATGGCCAACCAGAGAAGGAGCAGCTGCAGCAGAGAGGTTAAAGAAACAGAGAGTTCAAAATGAAGGGAATTCTACTGATTACAGAAAGATTTGCCAAAGAGCGAAGAGCAGGAGATGGCCAGGCTAAGGACTAGGTCAAGTAGTTTGGGGTAATGAGTTTTGTCCTGTAGTATTTAGAGCAGGGGATAAGTTAAAAAGTCTTTTGTTCCTTGAGTGACAAAGGGCAGGGCCTGGGTGCAGCTGTGTACTTGAAAAGCAGTGTGGACTCAGGGTTAGGTGTACTCTGCTTAGTTAGACAAGGGGTTAAGAAGGTGCAGACAACTTATCTGGCCCCCCTCCCTCCTTCTCCCCAAATCTGGTCCAAGAGAGGAATTAGAAGGATCTTAGGTATTAACAACTTTCAGAGCTTTCCCCTGGAGCCTGGGAACTTGTGTTTCCTTACTATAACCAGGTAGACGTGATTTTTCTCTTTCATGTCCTAATCCTCTCAGATTTAGTGGCAACATCCTGAAGAATCATTTGGGGCAAGAGGAGGAGTGACCCCAGACCCTCTGTAACCACTGGTAGACGATGAGGACAGCCTGCAGGCAGGAGGAAAGTCCCTCTGAGAACCTTCTACTAAAAGAAGCCAGGCACTAGGGCTCTCCTTCCAATTGTATGTCTGTAAGAGTTTCTCCTTGGGTTGGCAACCTCCAAATCCCTTCCCAATTCTCCAGTTTAGGAAGAAGCCATGGAAGGCTCAGACTGATTCAGAAAGGATGCCAAATGATTCATTCAGTTCTGGCCATGCCTTTCAGTTCTAGGATATCTCACTATCTTGCTACTCTGTTATTTAAGAATAGCAATAATCCCTGTTCTGTTTCCCTAGTACTATCAGCAGAATCAGGAATGTGATGAAATCTGCTACCTACACAGAGCTCTTCCTTTCTTCCTTCCATCCATCCACCCATCCATCCACTCATCCATCTACCCATCCATTCACCCGTCCATCCATTCACACACACACACACACACACACGCACACACACACACACACACCCATCCTCCCTCCCACCCATTCACCTATCCACATACATCTATTCATTCATCCACCTACACTCCCATCCACTCATTGATCCATCCACCACCCACCCACCTACCTATCCACCTACCTACTCATTCACTCATCCACACACATCCATCCATCCATCCATTCACACACATCCATCCATCCATCTATTCATTCATCCACCCATCCATCCATTCATCCATTCATCCATTCCTTCCTTCCTTCCTTCCATCCATCCATCCATCCATCCATCCATCCATCCATCCATCCATCCATCCACACCTCCATCCACCCACCGGCCCGCCCATGGGTCGCAAAAGCCCTTCCTCCCTTGGTGCTGATGGTGGGACTCAGGCGGGGGTCGCTGCGCAGGAAGGCAGGGGATGGGGCCGTCGCCCCGGTGCGGGAGGGCGGGGAGGCGGGCGGCCCAGCCTAGCCCCTCGGAGCCGGCACCTCGCGACGCCGCGCCCCCACGTGACTGTCGCCGCCTCCTCGCGGGCGCGCGCGGGGCGGGCGTCTCTGCTGCGCGCTCCCGGGTGCAGTCGGGGAGCGGGAGGCGCTGGAGCCGGCGGCCGGCGACCGCGAGTGTCCAGGCTGCCGCGCCGACCCCGCCCGGACGCCGGCCGCGACCTTGCGGCGCAGGTGCCCGCGTCCCCGCGCTCCCGCCTGCCCGCCCGGCGCTGCCGCCGGCCATCGCCGCCCGAGAAGGCGGCAGGGCGCGCTGGCCTGCTCCTGCGGGTCCTTCCTGTCCGCGGAGACCCAGGTAACCGCCCGAGGCGCCACCTCCCGCCCTGATCGGGGACTCCTATCCCGACCCCGCGAGCGCAAGTGGGCGGCGTGCGCCGGGCCGTGTGGGGGACCCGGGGGACCGCGAGGGAGCACTTTGCTGGAGGGCGGCACGGGGCTGGGCCTCGGCAATGCGCCTGCCGTGGGAACTGGAAGGGCGCGGGGAAGCGTGTGCAGTGTCTGGGTGTTGCTTTTCCTCTGTGTTGGGAAAGCATCATCAAGTGGACACGCAGGTGCTGGGAGAGAGGACAGTTGTCCGCGCCGGGGACGTGGTCACCGTGGGCTTGCAAGGCGAGCTTTCACTCTTTTAAAAAACGAGTACCCAGAAAATGAAGTCAATTAAAACCCCAGGCAAAGAACAGTCTCTACATGGAAGACTGTACTTTCTTACATTCCCTGGGATACGACAGGTGTAAACTGTCTATCATCTATGTATAGTCCGTGTCACTTCCTCTAGCCAATCCCCGCTTGTAAACGTGCTCCATGTGCAGTGGGCGCTGCGAATATTAGGATGGACCACACAAGTCAACCCCAAATCCCTATCCCTAGACTCTTACTCAATCTCTCTACCTCTTTGCAGAGCAGACTGGTGATTCCTGTGTCTACCAGGCCACCAAGTTTTGGGTGACATGGCTCAGGGGAATAATTATGGGCAGACCAGCAACGGGGTGGCCGACGAATCGCCCAACATGCTGGTGTACAGAAAGGTGAGAATTTCTCCACTTTCTTGGAAAAGGGAAACTTGGCTTTCTTGACTTTCCCTCCACGTCAGTGTGTGTCAACTTTGTGGTCTTGGGGCTCCCAAGTCAGGGTTGATCGCATACTGTACTTGAGGACAACCTGACATTCCCAGGTGATACTTTTATGGAGGAACACAGGGAAGAAAATGTGATCTCACACATTCCTTGCTGATTTGACATAGATTAATTGGTCGTAGGCAGGAACAACAAGTTTGGGGATTCCATCTATTTGGTCTGTTACACTTGATTTTGTAGTACCATCATAATTTTTTGAAGCTTTTATTAGACTCCTCCTAAACATTTAGGTTATAATAATTACATAAGTGTATCACATTTTAGAAATAAAAATAGACCACTTGCAGTTCTGTGGTCAGAGTGTGTCTGTGTGAATGTTTGTGGTTCAATGCAGTTCAATGATTTCACGCCCAGCTAAACAATTCTAGATTCCTGTCTTAGCCTCGATTATTTTTTTACATTGTATTATCTCCATGATTTTGCTTATAGGTATTTATAGTGTAGTGTCATTCCCCAATACAATACATCTTTACATGCCAGAGGTTTTTCTTTCTTTCTCTTTCTTTTTTGCCACAAACAGATCCGACAGCTTTATGCATGTAATAGCAATGCTGTCAGCAACAAACTTGTAGATATTGAGCCACTATAATAAAGATGCATTTGAATATTGCATGCGCTTTGGAGTGGTTGCTTAGGTAACTTCACTCTGGTTATCAACAATCTTACTAAAATTAAGGATGCAGTATCCTTTATGTAACTTCAGCGCTGATTGTCTCTGTTGCTTTTCTTTTGCACATTATCTCGAGCGCTTATTGGCAAGACTTCTTTGGTTAATGCAACAATGGCAAAAAGGAAATCATACTTTGAAACCAGGAAGATGTTAAAGGTTTTGATGTTGGAGTGAGCCCACTGAAGAGCCTGGGGAAAGGGTGGGCTGGGTGCTACCTTAACCTTGGTGAAGGTAGCAATGTGTATGTGCTGGAGAGAATATTGTTATTGCTTCAATGAGAAGGTATATGGCATGCTGCCTTGTCATGTACCCGTGAATGCCGTTAGATGTGTCTGCGGCAACATGGTTTGATGAGTAAGGCTATTTTAGTCTCAAAGTATTCCAAATGGATAAATCAAGGAAATAATCCACTTGAGGATAAATGATTACTATGATAGTCCTCTTTTGATGGAAATAATGGGATACTTCCTTGTTATATAAAGAGTGGTTCTGAGAAACAACATTTTGGTGCAGGTGTTTTTGAATAAGTTATGATATCTTCTAATATTTGGTATGACTCTAGATCATTGTGATAATGTAAGAAGTTTAAATTCCGTTTTGTGCGTATACGCAATGTGGAGAGTTGGGCTTTTACGTGGAAAATCATAGTAGTATTTTTGTTAGGTCAAAGTACTGTATTTTCTGTTTCCTAATGAAAGACTGAAGGATGAATTGACTAGCAGTAAAATCCAGTTATGTTGATTAGAAATAAATTTGATGTTTCATCAAGCAGTGTGTCTTATTTAGTCAATTATGAGAACAACAACAAAAAGACAGATTTTAGAAATAGTTACATGATTATTTAGTGTACCTAAGCTTCATGTCACTAATTTTTAATTTGCTTTATAAATCATATGGTCTCAAATTGCTATCAGTTATAACTTTGAGTTAACAATCTAGGATGGTTTCAGGGAGAGAATCTGGTACTTCATTTTTAAAAGCATTATTGTTGGTTAAGCTG
Organism: Graphiurus murinus; assembly: GCA_004027655.1. Taxonomy (NCBI): domain Eukaryota; kingdom Metazoa; phylum Chordata; class Mammalia; order Rodentia; family Gliridae; genus Graphiurus; species Graphiurus murinus. The sequence goes on along the minus strand of PVLC010007791.1, from coordinate 10,521 downwards.
GGAACTGCTTGTGATGTTTATTTTACCCATCTTTTATTGGGTCTTTGTTTAGGCTAATGACGCATGTCACTTATTTTTCAGAAAAAACAATTTTCCTGATAAATGATTATTTGAAAAATTAACCGAATTCAGTAAATTTTACACATAATGCCTAACTATGGGTCACCTGGATATTCTTTTATTCTTGAAGCAAGTATTTTTTGTTCTTGTTTGTGATATACATACTAACGTATAAATAGATGCTAGATAATTTATGAAGAAACCATTTTCTTGGTTGTTATCTGTTGTTCGTCGAGTCATGTTATATGTCTGTGCACACTTATGACGTGACAAAAAGGGGGTTCATGTGACAGTCGCTCCTCTTTCCTGTATCCTGTATGGGCTTCCCATTTAATGTCACATTTGAATGCTTAAATGTGAAGAACAGCACAGTAATTGGAGATGATGAGGGCTGAGTGTGCGCACGAGGCTGTCCAACCGCCCCACCTTCCTGGCGCCCTGTGTGGTGTTGATTAACCACGAAATCAAGCAGTGGCTTGGAGAACAACCGCAGTCCCAACAGCATGGAGCTAGGCCACAGCAGAGATGGAGGACGGGCTGCGTCTCCACTCTCATCAGTTCTCTGCTTCTGCTTCACCCTGGACACAGCCCTTCTCCTTCTCCCTCCCCCACGTCGCCTCCTGTTTACGTTCTGCTCAGAGTCTCTTCCTCACCTAAGGTTTCCATTTTATCTTCGGAGACCATGGATGGCTCTTAGGAGCACTCCTGGGAGAGACAGGAAGCAGTGAATGGCCAGCCAGGGAATACACAGAAAAGCTGGGGGTGTGAACTTCCTGTTTCCTGATATCTCTCCATCACGATAGTTCTCTTAAAGATTACAGGAGTTCCTCCAAATAGTAGAAAAATTCCAGAGATTTGTTTATTCTTTGGTACTGGGGATTGAACCCAGGCTGTTCTACCTCTGAGTTACACCCCCAGCCCTTTTTCTTTTTTATTTTAGAACAGAGTCTTACTAAGTTGCTGAGGCTGGCCTTGTACCTACTGTCCTCCTGTCTCATCCTCCAGGTACTGGTTGTGTACTGCTGCTCCTGGAGACCCAGGATGTTTTTTTAACAAGGAGGAGTTTATAGTGATTTTAGGGGGAAAAAGTGTAGAGAGACACAGCTCTGACCTGGCAACAGAACGAAACGCCGCTCTGGTGCTCTAGTGGAGGCTTTGGAGGTGCGCCTGGCCTCAGATCCCAGCGGCCACCTGCAGCTCGGCCTTGAGAGTTTGCCAGTAGCTTGTGGCTTAACACAAGGCTCACTCAAGAGTTCACTGGGTGTCAGAGGTCCATTTGAAAATCCCCGTGGATGAAGTATTTGCCTTAACAATTCTTGATTTATAATGCTGCCCTTTTCATAAGCAGATGATTAAATCAGAGTGATTATGTTATTTATGTATTTAAGGACATCTTACTTAAAAGTACATAAAATTATGTGGCTTGAACATTCTTCTTCCTGGGGCTCTTTTGGGGGGTACTAGAAATTGAACCCAGAGGCATTTTACCTTACACTCTTTTATTTTAAAGCAGAGTCTTGATAAATTGCTATACACTGGCCTCAAACACAAGATCCTCCTGTCTCAGCCTCCTAAGTATTGGGACTACAGGTGTGTGCCACTGTGTCTGGTGCTCCTGAGGTCTTTAGGCTCCCCTTGGACTGGCCCTAACTAGATTTCAATGGAAGTAATCCACTTCCTTGGTATTCAAATAACTCCAATTCACCTTGCATTCAGACCAGTTTCTGGAAGCCTTTGTAGAAGCCATGAGTCAGAATTGAGGTTTTTTTTTTTTTTTGGTTGATGGATCTTAAGCACTGCTCCCAGTTTTGGTCGGCTGTTTGCAATGGCTGCAAAGGACGGCAAGCTAGAACCCAGAGTCCCAGGAGACATGCTCCAAATGTGGTGTCTGGCCAGTCTGCTGCCCAACAGACAGAATATATCACTTCTGTCCTGCAGATGACATTCCGGTATCAGGAAAACACAGTTTCTAGGGCACCTTGGGGCCAGTATGTATTTCAAATGGGCTCTGATGCTGGCTTCTCACTAGCAAGGATGCTCAAAATGTCTAATGACTTCTGATATTATTGCAGCAACCATTTATGCTCCAACTGTCAGAAAAGAAAATGAAAATGTTTTTCTTCTTCATTACCTTTTTTATGTTTTGCAATACTGGGAATTAACCCCAGGGCCCCCTTGAGTGCTAGGAAAGTGACTTTCCGCTGAGCTATATCCCAGCCCTTTTATTTAAATTTTGTTTTGAGACAGGGCCCCTCTAAGCTGCCCAGGCTGGCCTCCAACTTGAGGTGTGGACGGAAAGACATCAAGTGATGTGTGCACGTATGAATGTGTCACTTTGAATCTCAACATGTTGTATAATCATAATACATCAACAAAAATGTTAAAAAATAATCTTTGACATTTTTAACCTTGGTTTTCTTGGTGCTTTTACTACATGTTAGTAAAGAATATTTACAAGTGACCAAAAAAAGGCCCATTAGAAAAGGAAGAAATATACATAAATAGATAATCATAAAACATATGGGCCTTTAAGCCCTCAGATTTCTAAAGTGGGAGCTCAGATGGGAGATAGGCACCAGTAGAATTGTCTTACCATTTCTGAAAATTTCTGACATGGTGTGTCTCTATAATCAGATTATTTGAAAGAACCTTTCTGAGCCCGGCATTGTGGCACACACCTGTAATCCCAGTACTTCGGGGGCTGAGACAGAGGATTACAGGTTTGAGGCCAACCTCAGCAACTTAATGAGACCCATTTCACAATAAAAAATAAGAAGGGCTGAGAATGTAGCTCAGAGACAGAATACCCCTGGGTTCAACCCCCAGTGTCAAAAAACAAAACAAAAAACCTTTCTGAAATGAGGGATGTTTTCTGTTATAAATATATTCAGACCTGGGTTTCTAACTGTGACACAAATACTGACCTGCGTGACATGTGCCCTGAGATCTGTGACTTTTCTGCTGAGAAGCGGAGATGCGCATTTTGTGGGTGATGCTTTAATGATGGATTTTGGATAATAATTAACTCGAGTTCAGAACAGGGAAGCCTTTCATGGTCTAGCGTTTTCTTCACCAGTGGTTGTTTGCCACTGCTATTTGTGGGATTAAGATAAGGATTTGAGGCTTTAATTTTATTTCCTTCATTTCCCATCTCCAATCTCTCTGAGTCTAATTGATCAGAGGGAAGTGCAGACATAGAAAAGAGGAACTATCCAGGGATTTTATTGCCTTCTAATAGCTTTGTGGTTCCATCAAGTGATGCAAAACAGGATATTTTTAGGTGGTGTGGGTGATAGAATAGGCTCATTGCAAAGAATATAGAAATAGTTTGGATTTGGACAGTTGAGTGACCTAATAAATGGTAAGTCTCCTTGAGAACAGGGTCATGGAAAGCAAGCCGCAGAAAGAACCAGCCCCTGCACACCCAGGGATAAGGAGGTCTGTGAGGGTTATGGTCAGGACGACTCCTGTCTGGAATAATGTCAGTCTGATTTTGGAATGATTCTTGCCTGGCAGGGCATGCACCTGTGATCCCAGTACTTGGTGATAGTCCTGAGGATTTGCCATACTGTTCTCCAAGGTGGCCGCACAGTTTCACATTCCCACAAGGCACCGCACCAGGCTGCCGGCTTCGCCCACTCTCACCAATACTTGTTCTGTTTTATTGTGGTGCTAAGATTCTCCTGAGGAGTCTCAAGTGGTATCTCCTTGGGGTTCTGATTTGCATTTCCCTAATGATTGAGCATCTTTACATGTGCTTATTCTGAATTTGTTTATTTTTGTTGGAGAATGCCTGCATTTTATCATTTATTTATTTATTTAATTTTGATGTGCTGGGAATTGAACCTAGGGGCATTCTACCTCCCAGCCAGACCTCTAACCCTTTTTTATCTTTCATTTTGAAACAAGGTCTACTTAAATTGCTGAGGTTGTCCTTAGATCTGCTATCCTCCTGTTTCAGCCTTAGAAGTACTTGGATTATAAGTGTGCACCTGAGCTTGATTTTATATATATATATAATGTAGTCTCATATCATGATGTACTTCAGAGTGATAGGCACATCTATACGCACAGCACTTGGTGAACTTCCCCCCGCCTCCTTCTTCCCTTCCTCTCCTCCCCATGCATGATATGGAGCTTGGTGTTGCTAAATTCACATATGCACACAAGGCCAGTGGAAGGGCTTCCTTCCCCCCTCACACACACAGCCCTTCTCCTATGCCCCCTCCACCGCTCCACGGTGTTGCTCCTGAGCTTCACTGAATGTATGATCACTTAGATTTCTGTCTAACCATAATTCTGTTTTGTTGTTGTTTGTTTGGATTCCTGATCTGGCTTTTCAACAATGAAAAAGACTTTCTAAATTTTTGAATCATTTTACATTTGCTTATTAGCTCAGTGTCCACTGAGGAAAGATGGATTCTCAGCTATGAACTACTATATAATTTCATTAGCAGTTGAAAGAATTTTGTGGAAGTTTTATCACTTCTTGCAGCACCCCAGTTAACTAATGTTGCTCTCATTACTGGAACCTCCTTTATTGCCATTGAACATTAAAATAACATTTGGTGGGGCTAACACTTTTACCTTCTGGTGTGCTGATGAGCCCAGCAGTTTATTCTTGCTTGTGATGAGATGCCACTGTGGTGACGGCCTCGATTTCTCATAGGACTGTTTTTTCTGGCTGACTAATATCAAAGCATGGAAGAGTTGGATTTCCTTCCTTTTCTGGACAGCATGGATTTGAACTCAGGCTCTTCCATTAGCTAGCTGCATGACCTGCTCGAGTTACCACAGCTTTCTAAGGCTCACTTCCTTTGCACACTGGGGTAGTGACAGGACCTGCCTCATAGAGCTACTGTGAGATTTAAGGGAACAGTTTCGGCACAGTCTGGAAGTGAGACAAAACACAATGAAGCTCATGTTGCTGGGCTTAATTATTTCTTATTTTTCCTCTCTGCCTCCTCTCTTTCCTTCCTTCCTCTTTTCTATGTTCTTTTTCTATTTCTCCTCTGTCGTCTCTTCCTCCTCCTTTAACCATGTTCCATTCTAATCACTTGATGAAGAACCATTCTACCTCTGAGCTACACCCCCAGTCTTTTTTTATTTTGAAACAGGGTCTTGCTAAGTTGCTGAGGCTGGCCTTCATACTCCTGCCTCAGCCTCCTAAGTACTTTTGGCAGGTGTTTGCCTGGCTTCCATATAGTCTTTAATGCTGAACATTTACTTTTCACAAGTATCTGACAGATTTTGTTTTTCTATTAGCAAAGTATTTTTATATATGTAATCTCATTTGCATATGAAAATCCACGGACTCATAACTAATTATTTTCATTTTACAGACAACTTCCATGGAGATGAAATGATTTATTTGCCTCTATAACACATCTAGAAAGTTTCAGACCTGGAACTCAAGTTGGTTCCAGGTAACCTTGGACAAGTCACTTTCTCTCCCTGAGCCTCAATGGGAAATGGGGATAAAAATTCTTGCTTCACAACGATGTTGTAAGGATTGAATTTGATAGCATAAGAACACAAACTCTAATCTATCATGTAATGGTTGAATGATGTCACTAGGATGCCTGCATGATCTTTGTGGTTTAATATGTAAAGTCGGGATCATGTAAAAATAAGGCTGAAGCACAGCTGACCTGCAAATGGTGGTGGAGTTCAGCTTCAGCTTTTCCTCTACGTAGTATTTCCTATACCCCGGTCAGAGATGCCCATGTCACGCTCCATGAAGAGGGCTTTGTGTCTCCCACAAAAAAATCCCCTGACTGTCCCCTGTGCCTATGTGAATCTGTTGCACCTCCTGTCACCCGTGTTTTCTTCCTTCCACCTCTCTCCTCCTCAACCTTCTTGCCTCTCATTTCATTCAGTCTCATCTTCTACTTCTCTGAGTGTTTTCCTTCTAATTTCTGTGTTTCTAGTGATCTGAATTTTTCTCTTATCTTTGCTTATTCTCATCTTCCTATCCTTAGCTTTCAGGGTTTTATTTAGAATGAAATCCAATATTTAACCCTTTGGGGTTATGGTAGTGATAACTTAATTAGTAAAAATTTTGATATAATAGCATATTGAAAATAAGTACAAGCTGGGCATGGTGGTGCACACTTGTAATCCCAGTACTTCGGAGGCTGAGACAGAAAAATAGCAGGTTGGAGGTCAGCTTCAGCAACTTAGTGAGAATCTGTTTCAAAATAAATAAATAAATAAATAAATAAATAAATAAATAAATAAATAAATAAAAGGGCTGGGGGTGTAGCTTGGAGATAGAATGCCCCTGGGTACAATCCCCTGTACTACAAACAAAACGAAAACAAACAAAAATATTTTTTGTATTAAATCTATAAAATAACTGCTTTTGGGATTTTGGAATGAGGCAGACAACCCATATCTCTTAAAGAGTCTTGTAAATCTTTGTACAATATCCTAGTCTTCTAGAATTATTTCATTATTTGTGTCATTCTTGGATTTTGTTTGATACCCTCCTTTTATTCTCAGTGTCTTTAAGTTTGCACAGTATTAGTAACTCCAGAGTATTTGCTGTATTCTGAAGGTGAGAAGACATGTATTTGATTATTACCAGAAGAGCTACTTACTATTCATTTAGATTAATGTAGAAAGATTTTAAATGGATCTCTACTTTCATCTGAAATATTGGTCTTAGGCAATTATTTAGTCTTTTCATAATATTTTTAAAGGATTTGAAGTACCTTGTATTAAGTCTTTGGAGAGATCACTTAGGATGGGAATTTTAATGACTCAATTAAAAGCAGTTTATCTGTTAGAAATGGGCTCGGGCACTCCTTGTTAACAAGTGTATCTAAGCCATGGGATGCTCTTGCCCTGAGAGTTCATTAGAAATGAATTCATTTACTTGCTCCATATTGATTTGTTTGACTCAAGGCTCAGGTCCCCTTATAAACTGTGGTATTTCCTTTCCTTGTCTGTAGTAAAAGTGCTCACTGTTTCCATCCCAGCACATGGCCCTAGAGCACGTGCGCAGCCAGGGGACACGTTCTGGCCGATGGGATGTAAACAGAAGCATAGAGGATCTGAGAGGTGTCCTTAAAAGAGGGGAGGGAGCTTGAATGCAGTCTTGCCTAGGAGGTGGAAGCTGGCAGTTGGTAGTCACAGAACAGCAAAGGAGTCCTAGGACCCCCGGTTCCCCAGGGTACTAGAACCCTGAACTGGCCAGCCTGCCTATGTGACCTCTTGTATCTTCAAGATACTGCATTTTGAGATTTCTGTCACTTGCAGCCAAACTGAATTCTAACCAGTTCAACAAGTAGAACCAATGACTTTTGTCTCTAATCTGTAAAATGGTAATAGGACCAGACATGGTGGCAGACACCTGTAATCCTTGTGCTTGGGAGGTTGAGACAGAAGGATACAAGGTTCGAGGCTAGTTTGAGCAACTTAGTGAGCTCCTTAGCAACTTAGCAAGACACTGTTTAAAAAAAAATCGGGCTGGGGATAGCTCAGAGGTAGAATGCCCCCTGGGTTCCACCTCCAGTACCAAAAAAAAAAAAAAAAAAAAAAAAAAAAAGAGAGAGAGAGAGAGAGAAATAAGATTCAATGTTTATTTAAAATACAGATTTTTTGTTTTAAGGACAATTTGTTTGCTCTCTAGGAATAAATATAGTTTCTTTTAAATAATTTATTTGAAAGATTCTGACAGACTAATTGTCTATCTTGTTCAATTTAATTTAATGAATATTTATTGAACAATTATTATATGTAAGACAACTATCCAGAAGTATCAGGAGATAAAGTCAATAATGATAATAATGTGTTGCTTGTCAAAGCACCATACAATCCCAAGAGCACAGGGTCAAGAGTTACAAGTAAGCCAGGCTGGTGACCCACACCTACAATCCCAGTACTTGGAAGGCTGAGACAGAAAGATTGCAGGTTTGAGGCCAGCCTTAGCAACCAAGGAAGGCCTTCATCAATTAGTGAGATCCTGTTTCAAAATAAAACAGAGCTGGGGGTATTGCTCAGAGGTAGAATCCCTGGGTTCAATCCCCAGTACCAAAAAAAAGAAAAAGGTTACAAAAAATTTCATGGACATGTGTGTTATATCTATTTATATATATCTATGTCAATATATATATATATACATATATCTATATCTCTATAGTTATAGACATATAAAATAACCTCACAAAATTGATGGGGTAGTTATTGAATTTTTAAAAATACCTATTTTTTCCATAAAAAAACTGACGTATGTAAAGATTATCATGTCAAAAAATGCAAAGATATTCTAATTTATTTTACTGTCAATTCAGTATGCTAAAAGTGAGAGGAAAAAGTTTAAAATATATTTGAACTTATTTCTTCACCCTAGAAATTGTGGATGCTATAGGTTCTAGAGGTCAAGACCGGCCTCTGGCAGTGTCCTGGACTCCCTAGAAGTTCAGCCAATTTAAAGATGAAATCATAGAAACTGTACATTCTTAACCACAGAGATGAGATGCTGAGTTGGATTTTAACAGAAAGAGTCAAATAAGCCCGTCAGTTCATGATGACTCAATATATACAGATTATCTACATAACAAAGCAAAATAGAGGCATTTGTACAATAGCAAAATGCACATATTCCTTTAAAAAAAATCCCACAGTCTGCAACAATCACACATTAAAAATAATTGACATTTTAAGAGAATTGGAATAGATTGCACAAAACATTTAACCACTCAAAATGTTTAATGTGATAATTAAGCACTAACCAAAACAACACTGCTCTTAATAGAAATACAATCACAACTATAAAAACACATTAACTTCCTACAAATAAAGAAATCACACAGTGACTCTAAGGATTACCTTCAAAGGGTAGAGGAAGCCACTCTGTGGTAGAATTATGGAAACAAGGTTAGAGGGACTGCCGCACTGGCTGTGGTTTGGATAAGTGTCCCCAGAAGGTCCTGGGTTGCAGGTGCCGTCCCAGACTAGTGCTGCTGGGAGGTGGAGGAGCCTGTGGGAGGAAGTTAGGTCATCGGGTGGCCTTGAGGGGATGCTGGGAACCCAGCCCCTTTCTTCTCTTTTGCTCTTTGTTTCCTGGCTGCCATGACCTACCATGCAGTGACCTGCCTCACTGGCATGTGCTCCCACCATGACATGCCGGTTTGTCATAGGCTCAAAGCAAGAGGGCTAAGTGACCACACATGAAAGTTCTGAAACTGTGAGTCAAAATACACCCTTCTTCCTTTTAAGTTGTTAACTTCAGGCATTTTTGTCACGGAAAACTGACTAACAGCATAAGGATTTGCAGGTGGAGGGCCAGGAACAGGCTTCGCACCAATGGGCTCTGGCTTCTCCTGTAACATTTGCCTGTTTTATATAGTAGTCCCTCTTTACCCACAGTTTCATGTTCTATGATATTAGTTACCTGATGTCAACTGTAGCCAGAAAATATTGAATAGTGCTAGGCCAGGCAGACCCTCATTTAGAGGGCTATTGTGACAATTAACTCACACAAAAAGTACTTTGCAAATGTTCAAACCTTATGCATCCAATAAGGCATTTTATTTTCTCTCTAAAAACTTCCTGCTCTTTACAAAGTGATTATAAATATAAATGATTTTTCAGGATTACAGGGTTAAGGATTCATATAGCCATAAGAAATAAAAAGAGAACCTAGGAGGGTTTCCGGGACAAGGCAAAGGTGTTTGGTTCCAAAGCAAATTCACCTGTGTGTTAAAAAAAAAAGCTGGAGGAGGAACCACCAATCACAGCTGCAGAAATGGGAATTGAGCCACAAAACCTAACAGGTGGCATGTCATTGGTGTTGTCTAGACGTTTCTACAGAAGCTTCATATTCTTGCCTGGATTCCCATGTTTCAGAGTGTCCTCCCAGTTCTCACCTCCTTCTCCTTCCACACGGAGTGTTTGGGATGACTGAGTGTGGCGGAGCAAGCTGAAGTCCAGTCTGTAGGATAAGGAATCTTGTGGCTACGGAGCTGGGGCACTTGGAGGCTTTGGGCTAGATGAAGCCTTGCCTCTAAGAAGCTGGACTTACTGTATGCATTTCCTTTCTGAGCTTTGCCAGATCAAGTAGCACTAAAGCTAATCTGATGGGCCTTCAACATATTTGAGCCTCTCTGTTCCTCAGATAAGTCTGGTGATGCCTGGACTATGTAGACAATCTGGTGATGTCAGACTATGCCTGAACTATGTGGTTTGAGTCTTAGTCCTGGCACTGGTCTAAAACATGTTCTTTGTAAAAAAAAAAAAAAAAGTTAGGCCGGGCGTGGTGGCGCATGCTTGTAATCCCAGCATTCGGGAGGCTGAGACCGGAGGATCCGGGTTCACGGCCAGCCTCAGCTACCTAGTGAGGCACTCCACAACTTAGTGAGACCCGGTTTCAAAATAAAGAATAAAAAAATAGGGCTGGGGGTGTAGCTCGGAGGTAGAATGCCCCTGAGTTCAATCCCCAGTACCGCCAAAAAA